>JASDQU011314051.1:7826-24717 GCA_032191745.1 Picea mariana
TTCAAGTTCGGCAATTCAAAATGTGCCACAACCACTGTCATAGTTAAACCTCTCTCTCTGTCTTCCACGCTCTCATCTAAAACCCATGCATATGCAAATGATCCTTTTCCTTTTTGTTTAGCCTCCCTTTCATATTAACGCATTTCCTTCTTTGAAACCCGCCCCATAAGATGTAGCAATCTTCTCATCATAGTTGATTTACCAGCATCTACATGACCAACAATTTCCAGATGTAGCAAGATCTTGTAGGGTTCTTTCTCTTCCAGAAGTATCTAGGATTCAGTCTTGTATTCCTCAAGAGAAAAAAACCTTCCTCAAGTTTGAAATTTTTCTCTATTCATGGTCACCTTCAGTTCCTTGTGAAGTTGTGTCTGTAAGAGCTTCCTCAGCATTGTGAATTTCCTTGACACTGCTGCACATCTATAGTATAATCAATGATTTCCCATGGCCAAAACCGGCTACTGATATCTTTTCACATATCCAAATTGTAATCATAGACCCCATCGTCATAAGACTTGTACTAAGCAAAATGTGTTGAAACCTATGACTAGAAGCATACACTGAATATGGAAGACAATAAATTTCAATCATAAATGATTCCAGGATTGCAACTACCAATGAAAGACACCAGATATATCTCTTGATTTTTTCACTCCCATCCAACCCCTCTTTTCGCAGCTTAAGCAGAGAAGGAATAAAATGGCAAAGCATACATCACATGAGATATTTTACCATCTTTACAAAGAGAGTTATACTCCATATCGTTTCAAGACCTTGTTCAATGTAGGCATTACATTATAATCCTGATAAGATCTCCTTAGCTCTATGATTGAACCAACAATTATAAGAATAGAAGTAAATCCAATGGAAAACCCCTCATTGATATGTCGAAATTGATGGTCCATCAATGTTGATAATGTAGCTAAAAGACTCAGTAACAATCCTCCCTAGAAACGTGTTGAAGCTTGTACCTTTGCCAAATATTCTGTAGTGATGCGACCAGGTTTAATATTAGGTATTCTGGCTCCCATCTTGATCATGTAATTGGAGATTTCCTTAGGCAAATTGGCAATGTCCAAGAGATTGAATGAAAAGACCAAAAAAGCATGCAAGGAATAGTAGAGCCGTGGCTTAGAACCAGAAGCAACCACAGCTGCAGGATTCAGAATATCTCTTACCCTTTCCCAAAAAGGAGACTTTAGAAGGCTTGCTAAGATGCCAGGCAAAGCCAAAACATATGTTGTTGTAAGGACAGGTTGCATTCCTGTTGGATTGATATTGAAAGGAATGTAAGGTTCAACCTTAGGAAGTGAAGCACCCTCTCTGACAATTTGTGCTAGCTTGAATGTATAATATTGCAACTTGACCTTCCTATGTCCTTCAGTGACCAATACTGCCCACATGGTAACAAATGTAAAAACCCCCAACAAAACAACCATGTAAGGCACCTAGTTTACACCACTGCCTGAGAGCCTAGCCAACATTTTGTACAGAGTATCTGAATAACCAGTCAATATTCCAACACATTTCAATAGATGCTCTGTCTCCTTGTATCTATGTTTTCTCTCGCTCTATTCAACAACTTTACTGTAACTCTGATATACAAAACTGGCTTTGGTCTCTGTTCCCCTTTGATTCGCGCATTGTGGTTTCAGGTGCATGGGGCTGGAGCGTTGGAGCTTGGCTTTCAAGCCACCTTTTTATTGATATTTTTGATAAAATTGACACCTGCGAGTGACCCTGGCATCTGGAAATCTGTGTTTTATATTTTTAGCTTCTGCGTGAAATATCCCACATTTACGTGGTAAACTGAGCTTTGGGCATCATATGAGCCAACAGTCACATGTTGTGTCGATGAAGTGAGCCCGAGGCTTGGGATTTGGAGTTTGGTGTTGGCGCTGGCTTGTGTGTTTGTTGTTGGTGCATGAAATGGAACTTATCCTTGGTGTCGAGCATTCGAAGGTTGGCCCTAGGCCAATATTAATTTTTGGAAAAATATTTGGCAATTTTTTCATAAAACTCTGCATAAAGGCAAAGGCCGAGGGGCCAATTTTTTTCTAAATTCACCAAACATAGATTATAAAAACCCAAATTAGGCTAATAAACCTAACTTTGCATTTACCCCAAGAGTCAAATTTTTCCATTTCAAACCACTTCACAATTTTTTGCTAAAAATGCACCGGAACTCGCTTTGAAGCTCGCGTGCAAGTACTCATCTTATGCTTGGACAGTGTCGAGCTCTTTTTTCTGCCTTCACCATGCGTCATGAGAAAAAGAATAATGCCTGAAATAGATAGATAGAGTCAGAAAACTGATTCCCTATTATATAGGGTTCTAACATAGGCTCCACCTGGGGAAGATAGCTCCGAAGGAGGTGTCTAGAATCCATATAACTCTAAATTTCGTAGACCAGCTGGACATTGGGCTGCCCCCAAACTGTAAACCGGAAATAAAACTATGAAGAGATAAAAAATAAAAGTGCTCATCCTATTGAGCTTATTGGTGCCTTCCTCCCTACCCTACTTTGCTAACAGTTTCTGCTTCAATCAGGTAATGAAAAAGTGCCAATGAAGCCAACCTAGTAGTTGATCCCATGATTGGGTTTCCTCATCGTGCTTGATGAAAATCAAAACTGAAATATGTATTGGCAACTGGTGATGGCTCGGGTCCTTGCAGAAAAAACATGATTGAACAGTTATACTGAAAAGGAACTCCATATAATTTGCAACCGGGTCAATAAATATATGATCTATTTGTTGATTCTTTGGGTATTCATTTAGCATTTTAACATGGATAAGTTTCCCATTCGTGTCCTCAATATTAGACCATGATTGCAACTGTTCAATTTTAGACTTATGCTTGCAAACAAAATATTCATCAATTAGAAAATCGAAAGGTGATACAATATCTTTTGGTTTTGGAGACGTAATTTTCTCATAAAATTGTTTTGGATGTTGGAAACTGTAAGACTGAATCTGAGTATTCAAAAGCTCAATTTCCTTTTCAAGTCTTTCAGCAAACAACTCAAGAACACACATTTTAATTTCATGAGAAAAAAATTTCGATTTCCAACAATGAAACACAGTTGTTAATGAAACTTCATCAATTTGAAAATCTGCTAACTCACCCCTGCATTCTTCTATGGCTTCACAAGATATAGGATTTTCCACATACCCTGTCATCTTGAAGCATCATCAAGGCTTTGAAATCTGGATTCTTCAGCAGTAGAGTCACTTGTGAACTTTGAAGCTTGGGATCTTGAACAATGGAGTCGCCAGGTGAATGGTACATCCTTCCTGTGTTTGGCTTATGTTCACCATCAGAAGTCAAATCTGAACTTGAAGTGCACCTCTGGAGAAGTTCCCCAGTGGAGTCGCCAAAAATGTTAGCACTCTATGATTTGCCCAAGGTTGCAGGGGCAGTCATAGAGGCAACCTCGAACCACTTGGAGTCTTGGATCTAGCCCTCCAAGACTCAGAGAGGGATCTCTCTTTCTGAATTAACTTGATATGGAATAGGACATATGTTACGCTAGATATGAAAGTATGGGGTTGGGGTTTTTAATTGGTTGTTTTGGGACAGCAAGGAGGGCCCTTGGGCAAATGGGGTCTGCGCTTAAATATGTGATTCACTCTCAGATCTAGACAAAACTCTTACACAGGGCAAGGTAGTGGAAATGTTGGATCGAATTGAGTTTTGATGGTGTCGATTTGAGGAAGAAATAGGGGAGGAAAAAGCCAAGAAAAGGAGCAGCTAAGAATTCCTTAACTGAGCTCTTTAGATGAAAACATAAATATTATCAAAAGGACAAATGCAGAGTATTTGGCAATAAATTTTGCTCTATGTACTATCTTCTGAAAATGAGAAAATGAAAACAAGCGTAATGATCATAGGAAAACACTTAACAGAGAAAGAACGCCACCAACACATCCACAAAGGAATCCTGTAAAAGAAAGCATGCCCATTGTTGATTGATCATCTAAATATTACAGAAAATGTTCTCTGGCCAAACACAACCCACACTCCAGCAAAGAAAAATAAAAACTACAGGTCGAGACCTCTCACACAGGTCGAAACCCTCTCCTCTCAGCCCAGTTGAACCTCTATTCTGCCTTTTACATGTGTATAAATAATAAAAAACTCTCAGTCCTCCCACACTTGAGCTCATAACTCTTCTTTCTAAAAATATAAAAGCAGTTGCAATCATGCATGACATCTGTAATCGTCTCCTAAAACAAACCACCAACAATTTAAATGGAAACTAAATTTGGTAACAGTTTGCTTTGGTTGTCCCGAATTTGCTGAAGGTTGTTAGGATTTTCTAGAAGCTAGAGAATCGATGCTCCAACTACTGCCTGAAATATAGGAAACTATGCCACTTGTGATCTAGCTGCAAGGTGTTCTCTGTAAATGAACTCCCTGTTTGCCATATGTTTCAGTCAATGACTAAAGCTGGGATATTTTGCCAATGAGGATATTTTTTCAACGAGCAGGGATCCTTCCAAATGACACTATGACACTTGTATAACAACTTTTAAGTGTACCTTCCATGGTATTATAGGAGTACAGAACTCGCCAAACCATACCCTGCAACAATAAAATTTGACATTCATTTACGGATAAACATTGATGTTCATCCCCTTCATCCATCCTACCTGATTTCATTTCCTCCAGTCTCCTCTTGCATGTTTGAAGTCCATAATGTGAGGTTATCATGAAGCAGCTGCATAATCAGAGTGCTATCCTTGTAAGATTCTTCACCTAATGTATCAAGCTCTGCAATTGCCTCATTAAATGCATGCTTGGCAAGCATACAAGCACGATCTGGTGAGTTCAAAATTTCATAATAGAATACGGAAAAGTTAAGGGCCAATCCCAGTCTGATAGGGTGAGTTGGAGACAACTCTGCAATTTCCTCACTTCAAATGCACCACTAGATCCATCAATAACCAGAACAGCAACATCGTCTTGTAATGCACCAGAGATCACATTTGGAACAAAATCCTTATGCCCAGGAGAATCCAGAAGTACAACCTTCAAGTTCGGCAATTCAAAATGTGCCACAACCACTGTCATAGTTAAACCTCTCTCTCTGTCTTCCACACTCTCATCTAAAACCCATGCATATGCAAATGATCCTTTTCCTTTATGTTTAGCCTCCCTTTCATATTAACGCATTTCCTTCTCTGAAACCCGCCCCATAAGATGTAGCAATCTTCCCATCATAGTTGATTTACTAGCATCTACATGACCAACAATTTCCAAGTGTAGCAAGCTCTTGTAGGGTTCTTTCTCTTCCAGAAGTATCTAGGATTCAGGCTTGTATTACTCAAGAGGAAAAACCTTCCTCAAGTTTGAAAGATTTCTCTATTCATGGTCACCTTCAGTTCCTTGCGAAGTTGTGTCTAAAAGAGCTTCCTCAGCATTGTGAATTTCCTTGACACTTCCACACATCTATAGTATAATCAATGATGTCCCATGGCCAAAACCGACTGCTGATATCTTTTCACATATTCAAATTGTAATCATAGACCCCATTGTCAGAAGACTTGTACTCAGCAAAATGTGTTGAATCCTATGACTAGCAACATACACTGAATATGGAAGAGAGTAAATTGCAATCATAAATTATTCCAGGATTGCAACTGCCAATGAAAGCCACCAGATATATCTCTTAATTTTTTCACTCCCATCCAACCCCTCTTTCTGCAGCTTAACCAGAGCAAGAATAAAATGGCAAAGCATATATCACATGAGATATTTTACCATCTTTACAAAGAGAGTTATACTCCATATCGTTTCAAGACCTTGTTCAATGTTGATAATGTAGCTAAAAGACTCAGTAACAATCCTCCCCAGAAACGTGTTGAAGCTTGTACCTTTGCCAAATATTCTGTAGTGATGTGACCAGGTTTAATATTAGGTATTCTGGCTCCCATCTTGATCATGTAATTGGAGATTTCCTTAGTAAAATTGGAAATGTCCAAGAGATTGAATGAAAAGACCAAAAAATCATGCAAGGAATAGTAGAGCCATGGCTTAGAACCAGAAGCAACCACAGCTGCAGGATTCAGAATATCTCTTTCCCTTTCCCAAAAAGGAGACTTTAGAAGGCTTGCTAAGATGCTAGGCAAAGCCAAAACATATGTTGTTGTAAGGAAATGTTGCATTCCTGTTGGACTGATATTGAAAGGAATGTAAGGTTCAACCTCAGGAAGTGAAGCACCCTCTCTGACAATTGGTGCTAGCTTGAATGCATAATACTACAACTTCAACTTCCTGCATCCTTCAGTGACCAATACTACCCACATGGTAACAAATGTAAAAACTCCCAGCAACAAAACCACATAAGGCACTCAGTTTACACCACTGCCTGAGAGCCTAGCCAACATTTTGTACAGAGTATCTAAATAACCAGTCAATATTCCAACACATTTCAATAGATGCTCTGTCTCCTTGTATCTCTGTTTTCTCTCGCTCTATTCAACAAATTTACTGTAACTCTGATATACAAAACTGGCTTTGGTCTATGTTCCCCTTTGACTCGCACGTTGTGGTTTCAGGTGCATGGAGCTGGAGCATTGGAGCTTGGATTTTGGGCCACCTTATTAATAAGATTTTTGATAAAATTGACACCTGTGAGTTAACCTGGTATCTGGCAATCTGTGTTTTATATTTTTAGCTTCTGCATGCAATATCCCACATTTATGTGGTAAACTGAGCTTTGGGCATTTAAATGAGCCAAAAGTCACATATTGTGTCGATGAAGTGAGCTCGAGGCTTGGGCTTTGGATTTTTGTGTTGGCATTGGCTTGTGTGTTTGTTGTTGGTGCATGAAATACGCTTATCCTTGGTGTCGACCATTCGGAGGTTGGCCCTAGGCCAATATTAATTTTTGGAAAAATATTTGTCAATTTTTTCATAAAACTCTGCATAAAGGCAAAGGCTGAGGGGGAAATTTTTTGCTAAATTCACCAAACATAGATTATAAAAACCCAAATTAGGCTAATAAACCCAACTTTTCATTTACCCCAAGAGTCAAATTTTGCCATTTCAAACCACTTCACAATTTTTTGCTAAAAATGCACCGAAACTCTCTTTGAAGCTCGCGCGCAAGTACTCATCTTATGCTTGGACAGTATCGAGTGATTTTTGCCGCCTTCACCATGTGTCATGAGAAAAAGCATAATGCCTGAAATAGATAGATAGAGTCAGAAAACTGATTCCCTATTATATAGGGTTCTAACAGAGGGCATTCTGACAGATCAATGATGAAATTCATTCTTACAGTGTTGCAGTCTGACTAAGCCATTAACTTTGCAAGACCCTGACCCTTGATCATATTTGTGGGCTTGATCTCAAGATCATTTTCTAGCATGGCCGCTATCCACTTGCCTCTCCTTCCTTCCAGGTCAGGTTGAGTCGGGATATCCTTTACTAAAATACTGGGCACATAAGAGATGACATGGGAGTGCAATATGTATGTCCTGAACTCTTTCAAGGCTTTCACTAAGGCATATGCCTATTTTTCCATAATGGAATACCTTAGTTGAGAGTCGTGCAACGTCCGAATAAAATAAGCTATCAATTTTTCGAAGTTCTACTCGTCTTTCTGTAGCAGCACGCCGACAATAGTGTGTTATGAGGAAAATGAAAACAGGAGGAAATATTTCGTAAAATTCGGGCTAGATAACATAGGAGATTTAGTCAGTGCCACTTTGATATCTTCAAAATAATTCTTGTCCTCTGGGTTCCACTTGATCTCATTTCCCTTCCTGAGCATGCAAGTTATGTTCTTTATGATTTCCGCTAGGTTTGGGATGAATCTCCTCAAGTAGTTTACCTTTCCTAGTAAATATTGCACTTCCTTTTTACCACGTAGGGTGTCAATATTTAGTATTCATTCAACCTGGTTGGGGTCTATCTTAATGCCTTCCTTCGAAATGATGTTCCCTAACAATTTTCCTTCTTCCACCGCAAAATGTGATTTCTTTGGATTTAGTGATATGCCGAACTTTCTGCACTTCTAGAAAACCTTCTTTAGGAGCTCGAGATGTTGTTTGTCAGAGGTAGAGTACACTATGATGTCATCCAGATAAATCATGATGAAATTGTCCTTTTCATAAGAAAACATGATGTCCATTACCCTCTGAAAAGTGGCTCCGACGTTCATCAAGTCGAACGACATCTTGGTGTACATGAATGTTCCCCATGGAGTTGTGAAAGTGGTTTTCTCTCTATCGTCTGGGTGGACCATGATCTAATTATATCCTGTGAACCCATCCAACATTGACATCTTCTGGGACCCCACTACTTTTTGCAGGATGTAGTCCATTTATGGAAGGGGGTAGTGGTCCTTGAGAGATACTTTGTTTAAATTTTGAAAGTCTACACACAGTCCTATCTCGCCACTTTTCATTCTTACAGGTATCAAATTAGCTACCCATTTCGAGAATATCAAAGAAACATTAATTTTAGCATCGAAAATATTTTTTACCTCCTTCTCAATTAGAGACAACAACAAGGGGTTTACCATCTCAGCTTATGTTTGAAAGGTTTCTAATCTTCCTTGAGAGGGATAACATGTTGGATTACTTTCATTTCATATACATTTAGGTCATCATAGCTGCATGCAAAGACATCCGGGAAATATTTTGTGAGCTTTACTTAGTCTTGCTTGACCTTTGGACTGAGTGTATTTTATAATTTTACCATATTCGGGTTATCCTCAGTCCAGATGTTGCAAGATTCCACGTCTTCTTCACTTGTAGTGATCTTGGGGTTCTTAGCCACATCATTTTCGTCCAACAACTTTTCCAGTGGCGCCAGCCCCTTTAAAATAATATTATTTTTCAGTTGTATTATGTCCCTTCCTGCGATCTGGTTTTGGAAAGGGCTTTCATTACTGCGTGCATCCTCTCTCTCATATTCATCGCCACAACCTTCCTCGTCAATGTCTGTATTAGCGAACTCATCGCTCATAAGGAGGAATCTTTCCACCTGTCTGTCATCATCAAACACTTGTCAATGTTTGATATTATCAGGCACTGTCGACCTGTGCTTGACCTCAATTTCATATATTTTGTTTGAGAATATGGGGATCTTAAGAAACGAGGTCGAGGTGGCCAACACATTAGCAATCTGATTTTTCTCTCTGGGGATAGCAGATAGGTCATACTTTTAAAATCCTTTGAGGAGGTCCAAAGCCAAATTTTTGTGCGCTCTTAGCCTAGGGTTTTTGGTTTGATATACACCCTTTACTTGATTTATGATTAACTCAGAATCTCCACGCACTGTTATCTTATGCGCGTTCAATTATTTCAAAAATTGTAAGCCCAAGATTAGTGCATCATACTCAGCCATGTTGTTAGTGCATTCAAATGCAAGCTTGTATGAGCACAAATTTGTGTTTTATTCAGGGGGGCTTACTCGTACACCAGCCCCATCTCCTTCTCTATTGACTATTCTTTCAAAACTCATGTTCCACACCCTATTTTCCATGTGGTCTTTCGGGTCGGCACACTCTATCATTTCCCACATGGTTTTCTCGTCGGCTCTTATGATGGCTATCGGTTCACCATCTTTGAAACTCAGGTCATTGTAGAATAAAGAAGAACCCACCTCAATGTAGATGGCATATACAAGATGATTGTTTGGCTGTGTCTTGCTGCTCACCATGTATTTCAGCAGAAATTCTTTGTACAGTCTTTTGTCATGGCCAAAAATAGGGATGGTGGTGCATGACATATCCATATTCAAAGTGCCCTTCAATTTTGCAGCCCACGATCTTGATAGAAGCATGCTGAATTTTAGGGGTATGTCTGCAATGACTATGTCCATGACCATGTTCTTAGCATGGATTTGAGCCAACGACACAACGAGGTCTTTGATAAGGCTCAAACACTTGACTTTCCTCGAATCAAAAGAGAAAATATCTTTGTATGGTCTAGTGATATCTCAACATAGTTCATCCATGATCACCTTTGGCATGAGGTTGCGCGACATACCAAAATCTAACATGGCATTATGCAGTGTCATGTCATCGACTTTTATACTGACGTAGAACGAAGGGACGTCTTTGGTATCATTTGTCTCTTCCATTGCTTTCTTCATATTATTGTATTGTGTTAGAAACTGCAAATTGTTTTTCTTGTCCCCCCATTTATTTAGGAATGATTTCTCGAATGCGACAAAGTCCTGAATGCTCGTGGGTGGGAGGGATTTGAACCATTTTTTGAGATCCCCAAAGGCTCTATGCAAACAACCTTATTTTTTCATCTACGTAGTCCACCTCTTCTAGGTCGACGAAATCGTTAAACTAGTCTAGGTGCCTTTGAGAGGAAACATTTCCTTCAGCATCGTAGATCTTGATTCTTTGGCTATAATTCTGAGGCAAGTCATGTAATTGGGCTAGCAGAATGAGGGGAGTGAATCTAGTGGAAGAATGCGTCAAACTCAAGGTCTTCAATGCTCTGCGCATCATCTTTGGGAAAAGACAGGCTTCTATCTAGGTAGTATAATGGGTCTGATGCTTTCACTCTAGTCCAACGTAGAATCTTCTTGGGGTCGTACACAGGCTCTATGGGGTTTGGGTCAGGGTTCACTCTGGTGTAAATCGTCTTTGGAGCCAGGGTTCCTGAACTATGCTACTTGGAGATACTGGTCTTTTTGGACTGGAGTCTCTAGGGTAAGGGTTTAATCCAATATGGATTTTTTTCCCTTTGTTATCCTCAAGGGTCAAACTGCAACATTAGTCATTCTCCTAGGGAAAATCTATTTAATTTCATCCCTGACAGCGAATTCAGAATGTTAGCACTCCGTAAATCTATTTGTATGATAGACATATGATGAAGGTAAATTTTTCAACCAACTTTGAGACACAAAACTATCCTTTCATATCTAGAGAGGGCTCTCTCGGAAGGCGCGGTCTCTATGTAGGATATGGATTTGAAAAGAGTGGCTAGATTTAACACCTTTGATATAATGGGTTCTGGTTATATAGGCGCAATAAGGTAAGACTTGGGCTATGGATTCAGTCTAAGGAAATGACAGAGACAAATGAATCAGTGACTGAACTTGAGAGGATAAGGCTAGGAATCCCAATAATATTCCTAAAGGTGTCCCAAAGATGCACTTATTGATATTTAATGATATATGACATTGCCTACATATTTCCAACATCAACCTTAATACCTCTACATGATATTTCAACAAAATGTATACTATCCAATCATCTAGATATACTTCTAAAAACTGATGGATGTATTCTTTGAATGCATCTATGACTACTCTTGAGAATATTGTTCATGCATTCTTCAGTACAAAAGGCATGACTGTGTACTAGTAGGATCCCTACTCTATCACAAAAGTGTACTTGTAACTATCTTCTAGGGCTATCTTTATTTGATGGTTGACTGAGAATCCAACTGCGAATGAGTATGCTTCTTGGCCTCCTACATTCTCTAATACCTCATCTGTGAAAGGGGTAGGAAAATGGTCATGTGGGAAAGAATCATTCAATTTCCTGAGATCTACACAGATCCTTATCCATCCCTGCTTCTTTTCATGAACTACCAAATGGATTACCCATTCAGATTCCTCCACTGGTTCTATGATTCTAGCCTCCAACATTATGTTAATTTCTTCGTTTACTTTTTTCTTATATATTGGGTTCATTCGATATGGTCATTATCTGAATGATCTAGCTTCAGGTTTGAGAGGTATATTCATCTCTCCTAGTTATCCTTCTATTCCTTTCATCTCTGTAAAGGTTGCTAGGAATAGGACACTGTACGGGCATCAACTATGTTTTTCTTTCTACTGTTTGTTCATCCCAGTAGTCTCTGATGCTAGCCATTTTGGAATTATCTTTTGTCCCAATATTTACTTTCTTCACCTTGATTGGCACACTGAATACCTATGATTCAAGAGATGGAACTTCCACCTCCCTTTCTCCTTCAGTATCTGTAATTTCGATGTTGTGTGGGTCATCTTCATCCGGTGCTTCTTCTTGCACATGGTAGCATGAAAGTTGTTCTTTCACTATCTTTTTGTTTTGTTGTTGATATTTTGTTATAATTTCAACCTCTGTTTATTGAATGAATATTTCCCCTCTAATTATTTTGAGTTTTGAATCCATGTTGGGGTTCTCATGCTCAAATGAGAAAGTGACTATAAAATTTTGTTGTAATATTGTCCATTCTGCAGTGCCTCTACGCAAATCCTAGTCTACATACTAGTTTGTTGGAATTGATTCCAATGCATGAATAAAATGGTGAGGCCATTCTTTTGGTGGTTTCATTCTCCATAAAATTATGAACTTCTCCAATTTTTATACTAGTGTTCCCTATCCATCATACCTCTGTAGTTCGTTGCTTCCCTATTCTACGCCAAATCTGATGTGCAGTAATCGCTTACATTGGTACCAGTCCTTTATTGTCTCTTTGTGCGCACCCAACCATCTTACATGTGTTTCCTTGAATGATATTTCTAGAGGTAAGAGCCTATAATTTTTTAACACTCATATCTTGTGATTACTTCCTCTAATTCATTCACCCCATGAAAGCTAAGATGTTCTCTTATCTCTGTACCTACCCATCTTACTACGCGGTTTATTATTGCACACCTTATTGTGTACACTTGATCTAATATTTGTTTCCAATTATCCAACCCTGTATCTGAGTCCGACGTGCATGATGTGATAGGTCTCCAACTAAGTACCCCATCCGCAGTTGGATTCAGATAATATTCTTTTCACGCGGTGGTTTTGGATAATTGGTTAATTTCCTCTAGGTCTAAACAAGTGAGTTCTGTTAGTACTCTGTAAATCTATTCGACTGATAGACAGACGGTGAAGGTAACTTTTTCAAACAACTTTGAGACCTGAAACTAGCCTTTTAGATCTGGAGAGGGCTCTCTCGGAAGGTGCGGTCTCTGCGCAAGATATGGCTTTGAAAGCATTGGCTAGATTTAACACCTTTGATATAATGGGTTCTCATTTTATTGGCACAAGAAGGTAAGACTTGGGATATGGAGTCGATATGAGGAAATGATGGGGACAAATGAATCAGTGACTGAACTTGAGAGGATAAGGGTAGGAGAGTAACAGTCTTCAGTGTAAAACCATAATGTGAGGCGGGAGAAAAATATGGGAAGTAACTCGGAGCATCGTTGTGGGTGAATTCGAGGTTAAATTTTAGAAGAAAATGTTTTGTCTAAGTGGCGTGAAGAAGGGGCGTTGCACAGCGAATCCACAGGTTCAAAAATTCGTTCCGAAATATAAAGAAAAAGATAATGAATAAAGATGACAGGAAGCACATACACAAAGAAAGAGGCACAATACATCCAACTGCTACAACTAGAATCTTTTCATCGAGTTACAAGACATTTGCATTAAATTTCGGTCAAAAACTTCAAATTACATACAATAGTTGTCGTCTACCGAATTTGCCAACCAACCTGGATTACATCGAAAATATGAAATATATAAATGAGGGTGCCCCTTGAGATACCCTTTTTTCTAACTATTAACCTTAAAACTAGGAAAACTAAGTAGAATGCATTGGAGAATATTCGCCTGGCGCTTTCCAAAAATAGATAAGAATCACATCTGTTTACTCCTGATCATTCACAAATTTTCCATGAGGATATGATCATTGGTCAGGTCTCGATATAAATAAAATATGTGTCGGTGTATCCCTTTGATCAGGTGTCTGAGCGAATAGGTATATGTCAAGAACTTGCTATCCGCTACAATGGCTTTGATTTTTGTCGCGTGGTCATTTGCTGGAGAAATGTGCGCAAAACTTGGATGTTTGATTGTCATGGTCATTATCAAAATGGTAGAGTTATTTGGGGGAACGTTTCCTTCCAAACTGCTAATATTTGTCTTATGTTTTGCGGATGCAGAGACAAATACCTGCTAAACTTGTTTCTTCTGCGTGCTGGGGAGAGTGACATGGGATTCCTTATCGGTCTCTTCGCTTTCTCTGGAATTCTTTGTATGCCTTTATTCCTCCAGTATTTGTTCTTGTCGTAGTTGTACAATGGTGTCTTGCACCTCTTTGAGTTGTATTTTTAGCCATGCCCTATTCCCTTCAGGACCCTGCGTTGCTTCCGCCTCAACTCCCTATTTTCCTGATAGAGTTCAGCAATAGCCATCTTTTCCTGCTTCAATTGTTGATATGACTCTTGGTCATTCGCTCCTATGACAACAATTTTCCTTTTTATGCTATTGTCTTTGTGGCTTGATCCTCTAGTAGTCTCTAGCTAGATGGCATGCATGAGTGTTGGCGGGCGAAATCGATTGTCCGTCAATTGAGAGAGTGGAACCGATCTGGGGTTGTCTAATAACCCAAGCCATTTGGAATGAACCACCCTGACGAGTTTAACCACTCCATTAGTTATTCTAAGGTCCTAAGAAAACCAAAGATAAAACTAATCTAAACTAACTAATCTAACTAAAACTAAACTAACTAAAACTAAATAGAACAAACTAATCTAACTAATAATAAAACAAACTAATACACTAATCTAATTAAAACTAACTACTAAACAAACTAACTAATCTACTATCTATATATATAAACTACTAACTAATACTATACTAACTACTATCTGAAATATAACTTATCTACAAAATATACAATATTCACAAAAATACAGATTTAAGTAAAACCTTGAAAACTCATTTGCAATCTGCCCTAAGACAGAGAAAGGTATTTCTTTTATTTTATTTTATAATTTTATAAACAAGAAATAAAACTTACTGAAATTAAACAATCTAATATACTAATTCTACACATATATCTAACTAAACTTATATCTAAACTAAACTACTAATAAATATACTAAACAAATAAACAACAAACAGACCTGGAAACGCTTCAAATTTTCCCTGTGTACGATGACTATGCTAGTAGGTCAGAGGAAGGAAACTCGCACCGGATGATCCAGAAGCTTCTCGTAAACGATAGCTGCAATGCTCTTTGAGTTTGTTTACAGGACAAACAAGACATAAAAAATCATAACAATTATATGATTTATAAATCTCTGCAATAAGGGAAACCTGTTATGCAAAAACTTATACTTAATGATTCAATTTATGAAGAAGAGAAATTTGTTATTCAAAAACTGAATCAAGTAATTGCTATGTTTTTTATACACTGGAAGAAATCAGACATGGATTATATTGATTAAATCATATCATTAACAAAATATTAAGATAGCTAAAGTAGTCATTAATCAAAATGCAAATAGATACACATAAACAAGAACAAAATATTGATATTATGAAAAGCTAAAGTTGTAGCAAAATATCAAATTCTATCTCAGTCTGTATTAAAATTCCATATCCTTGTTCTCCCACGAATGAGGATGGTATTATTACAAAAATAATGAGTATTTATAAGTTTTTCCACGGGGTAAAACCTCCCTGTGGAAGTTATCAAACTGTTTACATAATCTGGGAAGATATTCCCAAGATCAACTAACTAGGAAACTAAAATGAAACTAAAGTATCTAAATATCCTCTAAACTGTCCATCAAATCCCATGCAATTTCGAATTGACCTGAAAAGGATCCAAAATAGACAAGTTAGAAGACTATTTTATTAATAAAATGATTAAAATTAAATTCTATAGACTAGCTACAGAATCATCTGATTCTATAGCTAGTCTAAAATAAGATACAGAATCCGAATTGAAATTAAATGAAATATTTTAAGAAATTCCATTCAATTTACATCCAACCATCATTTGAAAATGAATCATGAATTGAAATTGATATTCTATTATGAAATCAAACAGGATCCACTTCATTAACCAAATACAGAGATAGCAATAATCTGTTTTGATTATAGTCATAAATCGGGTAGACAGAATCAAAACCAAACAGTTTTGAAAATCGTTTCATATCCAATTTGAAAGTAATGCAATCAAACAAATCGCAGGCAAACGTTGTGTTTTCCCAACAACAAAATATACGATCAGATCGAAACAAAATCATTTTAAATCTATTATAGTTGTCATGACATTAAACGATTCACGCCACAATCAGATTAATTCAAACAGGTGCTAGAATCAACTCATATAAAATCGTAACCAGATCGATTTGACTTTGATCACAATCATAATAGAATCGACAATGTGATAATTGGTTATTGCAAAATGGGCAAATAAACTTGACTGGTATCGAACGAAATCATTAATTTCAAACAAATCATGACTGAGTTTAACATAAAAATAAATCGTGAATATGGGTATAACCAATCTCCTTCTATAAATCAAAATCAAACAGAGCATCCATTGCAATATGAATCCAACTCATAACATGGTTGAGCTAACAGTACTTCAATCAATGGGAATTAACCAGCTGGGGTTCAGCATAATCGTTAAGCATCAAATCCATCCCATGATTTGGGCGTGTTTGTACCGGCTTAAAATAAAAAGCAATGTTTCCGAAGAAACAGAGTCACATTGGAAATGATCTGAGTTATATTCTTGTTTCTTAAAGGTCATATGGCACAGCAAAACCATAGCAATTAACCTCATCAAAATCGTTGCCAATCATAGCGTATGAATTATAATGAAATCGAATCGAAATGTGATCATATTCTAAATTGAGTATGAGAAACATTTCATGTCTAGAATAGATACCAACAAATTCGATTGACAACGAAGCATCCATTTTAACTCAATCAAACAAATCAAATCCATACTAAGATCAATCAAATCGATGAAAATGTAAGAGAGACTAAACTGGGAATGATCGGAAAAACAAAATTCCATTTACTCAAAGCAAAGCTATATATAGAATGCACGCAATGTAATAGAGCCATTCAATGATGTGAACAGATCTGTTTGAAACTGAAATCAAATCGTTATATAAACCT
>JASDQU011314052.1:0-21437 GCA_032191745.1 Picea mariana
CAATATTAGCACTTTACTATCAATTTTAACCACAATATGTAATCATTAACATCATCAAGAGTAATAATCAATATGTTATGAGTTGTATAAATCAACAGAGCATAATAGAAATCCAGAAAAACACAATACACCATAAATTACATAGAAACCTAAATGGGAGAAAACCACAAAATGATTTTCTTATATATCAAAAGAATACATTCATTGGAAGCTACAACTTCCCAATTCTCCAACTGCAACTAGAAGGAGGATACAACCCGATATTTACATGCTCCAACCTAAAGGAAGCTACAACTACCTGAATTATCTAGATCCAACCAAAAGGAGGCTTCAACCCTCTTATTCTCATTCTCCAACCTAAAGGAAGCTCCAACTCCTTGATTCTCTAGCACCAACCTGAAGGAGGATACAACCCCCTTTCCTTTCCCCATCTTGTCGCCCTAAAATATAAGTGTAGACCAATTGTCACTGACACAATCACTGCCACTATCAACCTATCACTATATCCAACCTATCACATCAAAATTTCACTATATCCAATCTGTCACTATATCCAACCTATCACATCAACGTATCACTAATCAACATATCACTGTATCCAACCTCTCATATCAACCTATCCAACCTACCACTATTGCCAATACTCAATCAAATCCTCTCACATGGATCATATACCAAGGACACCTAAAACATATATGTCCAACATCATCAACACCTGCCTCCACCAAGCATGTACCAATATCACTAGCATACCATCATAAGATATGTGTCTCAACCATGTACCAAAGAATGTACCAAACCATCAACCTATACCATACCAAACATCAACTGTGTGCCAAAACTTGTACCACAACATGTGAATCAACCATGCACCAACACCCGTACCATGTACTTCAACCATCAATCATGTACATCAACACCATACCAAGTACCAATCCTATACCATACCATGTATCAACCATGTACATCAACAATGTGTATCAACACCTGTACCATACCACGTGCCAACCATGCACATCAACTATGTACATCAACCATGTACCTCAACACCTGTACCATACCATGTATCTAAACCATATACCATATTAGTCATTCCATACACCATGTACCTCAAGATATACCAAGAAAGTACTATCGATGGTGTACCTCAACCATGTACCAATATCACCAAGATATGCACCTCATACAAATACTACCATATCCATGACATATATCAAACCAAATATCAACATAGCCAAGTGTGTACTTCTAACAGGGTATCACGACATCGCCAAGGTGTACTATACCATGTGTTATGAGGAAAATCTCTCTATGGAAAGGGGAAAACCACAACAGATGAAATGACACCTAGAAATCAACTCTAATATCAAATATGCTATATAAATGAAATGCTAACAAGAGAAGTCTAGGATCCTACCTCGTTTGGACGTTTGAAGAAGACCGCCATTGAGAACACAACCCAAAGAATTATACCTACAACTTGTCCTCAACAACCAAGATACACAGGCATGTGGTGATGGTATATAATGTTAGCATAATCCATTAACATACATGACAAATACACCCATGGAAAGTAATTCAAATATTTTCAAGATATCAATTGGACAAGAAAAGAGTATTTCTATTAATGCAATCAACAAAAGTACATAGGTGACAAACTTCTGTAACGACACATATCAGAACTGAGAAACTAAGTCCCTCTAGCTGGTCCTCCACCACTTCAATCCTATGCAAAGGAAATCTCACAAGTAGAACTCAATGAAGTTCTTTGTCAAAAGGTAAGAAGAACTTATGAGCTGAACACAAGAAGTCTAGACTTTCAAGGACAAAGGGATGTAGACTCAATATGAAGTGGAATTTCTTTAGAGTGTCTTTTATCTCAATGTTGAATTTTCGATCCTCCAAGGCATGGATATGGCTCAATTTATAGCATCCAAATGGAATTGAAGGGTTGGGTCAGAGTGTCTCCAATATATGGAAGGTCAAGGATTATAGATCACGTGACATGGCATGGAAACCTGACATATTTTAATTTTTGAGCACCAAACTTGATGTATGTAGGTTGTAGTGGAGAAACCTACATATACATGAGATGTCTAACTGGTAGGTCGTGTATATGTAAAAAAATATGTATTTTTATCTCTAGAGTGAACAAAACAGAGAACTTAAGTCTGCAGAGGGGAATGTGAGACCATCTAAGAATTATGCATGGAGCGATGAAAAAATTTCTATCACAGATGCCCCCTAATGTGTGAGGTCAGAGGAGTATCTATGATGGCCAAAATATGTTATAATTTCTAGAAGTGGAGTAATAAAGCAGCGACTGGAAGTATTAGTTATGCATGAGAATATTACAATCTATAATGAATTTGTGAACATGGTTGCCAATTTAAATTACAATGCATATCCATGTGGATATATATAAAATAGTTGTTCATGGCCATGAATAGACAATACAAAGTGAACATATGCCATAGGATGTCATAGTCATGAATAAGACACAGTGGAATCCAGTCTCAAAATCAACCGAAGATATTTGTATACAATGGAGTACAATCTGATCTTCCTTGATCACCGAAGTCATATAGGTACTGGTCCAATGAAAGACAACAACATATATGGGGTGTTTCTGCTGTGAACTAGAGGTCTTCTACATTATTAATAGAAGGTGAAAGTATACATTATGTGAATAGAGGAGTTGAAGTCAAACACAATGAGACTTAGTTTGATTACCGGTGATTAAGGTATATTGTTAACAAACGTGAGACAACCCACCTATAATGAAAGTATGTTTCAAGGCACCAAGTACATTCTACAAGTGTGAATAAGGGTGTTGAGGTTGAACACTCTAAGAATCCATCGATCAAGAGACATTGATGTATTCCCAATTTTCGATGGTAGGAGAACCTGCCACTAATGACTGCAAGCCTCTAGGTACTCATAGGACTCTAGGTATCGTTTCCAAAATAGATGAGTTGAAGTCAATGGAAGGAAAACCGTTGAAAGGAGAGTGTTAAAGAATCTCTCATCATCCATCATGAGGTACAAACCAATAGCTTGATGATTAGGAGGAGCTCAGATGAATAGGATGGTTATGAACCAATGACCATGTCTATCTCTTGCATGCACCAGATGCAAGTAGTGCATGAAATAGACCCTATGAATAGAATCCAATAAGAAAAAATAAAAACAAAGGCCAAGAAATCACCAATAGGGATAATGGAATCTAAGACACTGCATGAATCTCGATGTGTGAATACATTTCTTGTCGTTGAACACAAGGGAAATCCCCGAGTTAGCAACCAACGAGGATATTTCATCTTCTTGGTTCAAGGTTACCTACCAATGATGAAAGTAGGCCCAGGGTGAAAGGTAGGGCAACAAATTCATGTTATTTTGAGATACACTAATGGTATGGTCGACATGCAAAGTCAGGAGTTCTGAGGAATGGATGACACAAGATTTAAACCTCCTTTGAACAAGAGCATGAGACATATGGATAAATCAGGAAGCATAGACACAATACTGATCATTGAAAAAAGCTTGTGATGCAGGAGGCACCAACAAACTCTGAACATGGACTGGAAGAATAATCAGTCAGAAAAGTGAACTCTAAGTAACAATATCATCTTCCTAAGGTCATGCTAAACCCAAAACTTGGATGAAAATGAACTCAAGAGTTTGTGCTCTGTTCAAAGGAGACACGACTGCTACCGATAGAAGATAATATTCTTTTCTCACCCATCTTTTATTTTTGGTTTTCATAGGAAAATAAATGTTATGATACAAGAAAGGAAACGAGTATCGCGAGTAAGAAACTAGTTCCAAGCAGTGGAACATACATATGCTCAATGCAATGAAACACATGCGGGGCATGGACACTTGGGGGGATGTTTCCTGTATGGGTAAAGGGTGTCAAGTTGCAAATGATATATGGAAGGCACTACTTGGCTAGTGATGAGAATTTCTAAGGCAAGAGGCCTATGATGAAAAAGCAGGGGCCGAAAATAGGCTTAATAATGCAAGAAGGATAATGCAATTACAACTTAACTCAAAAATGTCATTTTTCGTAGATTTAGTCCCCTAGGCCTGAAAAAGTATAAAATAATACCTAGGAGAGCTCTTCTAGCCAATGGTGACTAGAGCATTCCTTTTTCATAAGTAGTCTACTTGGTCCAGAAAAGGGTTAAACTATAAAATAAATACTTAGCTCCTTAATCCCCCTCTCTTGTGGAATCATAGCCCCCTATAACTCCTGTCCTTTTCCATCTAGAAACTAGTGATGTATTTATTATTAATAATGATCAAAACATTACATCTCCTAGGCACACTAGCCTCTTTTAAGGGTTTGGGCACTCTGGCATTTCATTAACAAAATACATTATTTAATACGAGGCTCAAAACTGGGTTATTACATTTCCCTCCCCCTTATTTTGGCACTTTCCTCAGTGCATATACAAAACACAAATAAAAATTTAAAAATTTATTCAAAATGTTGTGGGTAATTTTTCCACATGTCATCTTCATGCTCCCAAGTAGCATCCTTGGGACCGTAGCAGGCCCACTGGTCTTTTACCAGCTCTATGACTTGACTCGAGAGAATTTTGACTTTTTTGTCCAATATTCACATTGGATGGACTTGAAATCATTCCTCTATCTCTACCTGAATCAGATGCCAATCAATAACATGGTTAGGATCATGTACATATTTTCTTAGCAAAGAGACATGGAATACATTATGCACATTCATGAAAGTAGGCAATGCAAGCATGTATGCAACTGGCCCTACTTTGTCCAATATATCAAATGGACCATAGAATCTGGATGCTAGCTTTGTACAACTACCCAACTTCAAAAAGATCTTCTTGGGATTCATTTTCAAAATCACATGCTCCCCCACTTTAAATGATATAGCTGTCTTGTTCTTATCTGCATAAATTTTCTGTCTATCTTGAGTTGCCTTTAAATTCTACTTAATTCTAACCATCTGGTCTTCCATATCCTTGAGAAATTCTGGACCAAGTACCACTCTGTCTATTGGGTTTTCCCAACTCACTGGAGTATTGCATTTACTACCATACAATACTTCAAATGGGCTCATTTTCAATGAATATTGATACCCATTATTATAGGTGAACTCAACCAAGTGCAAGTAATCTTCCCACTTAGATGGCTTATCCATCACATACATTCTCAACATGTCTTCAATTACTTGGTTGACTCTCTTTAGATTCCCATCTAAATGTGGATTTTATGTTGTGCTAAAGTTCATATTTGTACCAAATCTAATCCAAAATTGGATCTCGAGACCAAAATGGGTCCAGGAAGGCCTAAAAATCAAAGTGCTCAGAATGGCTTCAAAACGGATGTGTGCATAGGCCTTGTCAATACAAACCCAACGAAACTTCAATGGGATTAAACGGATGTTGTATGCTCATGATATTGCGATCTGTTCGTTTCTTCAAACAGGTAAAAAAAAAGATGTTGATTGTACAGTCCGTACAATGTTAATGTGGCAGCTGAATTTATAGGACGTATCGCCATACAACTAACATGTAAGGGTATGTTGGTGCTGATGTGGAAAGGTACATGTGGATCAGTCATAGTGTGACATGTGGCACCACTGCAAGGGTGACATGTGGCATAGGCTAATGTGGCAAGGTACAATGGCAGGTACATTGGTGCTAACAGGTGTTGACAGGTGGACTAGTTATCACTTGACATGTGGCATTTGTGGGAAAGTGGTGAGGTGCCACGTGGCATAGTCATAGGCTGTCACATGGCACCCATTTAATGGTTTGTTGGTTTTGGCGTAGTGTTTGGAGTTTACAGAAGTTGACCCTGTGACCTATGGTTCGGGCGTAAGTGTCTTGGCAGGGCCGGGCTAGCCATCCCTCCCATGGTGATCCTTGATTACCATAGTCTAAAACTTATATGTAAATTGTTATATGTGGTATATCCAGGTCAAATAGGGCTAGGGTCTAGCACCAACCCTCGACGCATATGACCATTCACCATAAACCTGCTCTCTATACTATTGGCGCATTTGTTATCAGCCTAGCCCATGGTTCTCACTACATGCCAAATTACACCATAGGACCCAGTTCTAATTTTTGCAGAGGATAAGGGGTTAGCCCTAGTCAGTCGGGATATCTTGCCGACCAAGGGCATAACCATGGGCCTTGATATGAGGGATAAATGTAGAGAGGGGCACGTGGAGACTAGCTCGAGGTCTAATGGATGCGCCAAAAGACCAAGGGTCTATTCTGTAGGGGGCCATCGCACAAGCCTTAGCGCTTGGGCCACATGGAGCATGCCAAGTGACCAGGAGCCAGTGAAAAGGGGGATGCACCCTGATTATGTGCTATTTTTGGGTTTTATACTATAGTATAAGATTTTTATTGATATTATTCAATAGTTTTGAGAGATTTTGGCCAATGTTGAGGGATATTGGGCCCTTTTTGAGGCCAGATCTTGGGGAGGAGTTGGGAGATTGTTACCCCTTATAGTCTATATAAACCAAAGGTTCTTGGATCTATGGAGAGAGGTTTATAATAAGTTTATGCTGAAAGATTATTGAGCCAAAGCTATTTTTATGCAGGGAAGCCATTGAGGAGAGCACCTTTGCAGGCCATTTTTGGGAGATTCGTTCATCCGATTTCAATGCCGTTAGTTTTGTTGGGTTATAGAGATATGGTATAATAAGACCAAATCAGTTTGTAATAATTTTGGAACTATTATGATGTCATTTTAAATATTTGAACATAAATGAGAAAGCCTCACCCACTAAGACAAAGGCCCAGAGACATAGGCGAGATTGCTGAACTCCGTTATCACTTCGGTGTTTTATGGATTACTTTTCTTCTTTCTTATGTTTAGATATGTATATTTTTTAATAGTTTCTATGTTTCATCTTTCATTAGTTTCCTAAATATTTAATTAACACATGCAATCTCATCTAAGTTTGTGGATGAGGTAACATGTGAAGTGGTGCCACTTAATGAATGTGGAATGGTCTTAGGGAGTCCTTATTTGTATGATCACAAAGCAATATTCTACAGGGAAAATAATCAATATCACTTAACCAAAGAAGGTCAAGAATATGTTGTTCATGCTCATCATTTAAAGGAAAATAAATCTCTTCAAACTATGGAATAATTAAGAAAGGCGACTCATGCAAGAAACACACCTATAATTGTTTCAAGTCAAGTAATTGATATTAAGCAAGAACATGAGATGATTGTAGAATGGAAAGTCAATCAAACTTTCCTTCAAGATAAGCTAATTTCATGCAATTAATACAAACATATTAGCTCATTTACAGTTATATTTTTGATGCTATCATTAGTAATGTTGTCAACATGGATGATAGTGGCTTCAATAAGATGTGACAGAGTACAAGTGGCTAACAATATGTTGTCAGTTATCATGGTTGTTTTACAGTTAATCTTGATGAGACAAGTGCGCAGGACAAAGTTTAAAGACAAAGAACAATTTGGGTGGCCTATCCCACACTTGATGACTGGTCAATGACCTTTTGGAGGACCAAAAGGTCTTTAGTGGGGAGGTGTGATCCAAAATTGGATCTCGCGACCAAAATAGGTCCAGGAAGGCCTAAAAATCAAAGTGCTCATAATGGCTTCAAAATGGACATGTGCATAGGCCTCGTTGATACAAACCCAACACAACTTGAATGGGCTCAAACGAAAGTAGTATTCTTAAGATATCACGATCTATTTTTTTCATCAAACAGGCAAAAAAAAAAATGTTGACTGTACAATCTATATAGTGCCGACATAGAATCTGAATGTATAGGCCATACAGACATACAACTAACATGTAAGGGTACTTTGGAATTGATGTGGGAAGGTATAGGTGGACCAGTCAGAGTGTGACACATGGCACCACTACGAGGGTGACACGTGGCACAGGCTGACGTGGCAAGGTACAGTGGTAGGTACAATGGCACTGATAGGTCTTGATAGGTGGACTAGTTATTGCTTGACATGTGGCAGTTGTGGGAAAGTGTTGAGGTGCCACGTTGTTATTGGATATATCGGTAAATGCAGACATAAATTGATCTCCCTAAATCCACCTAAATCTAGAACAAGTTACAAAAAAAGACAAGACATGGCGCTTTCCCTAAGCTCTAATCATTGAATGTATCATCAAAGAAAGCATGAGTATCATACCTTTGAATATCACTTCCTTATGTCTTTGTTGTCCCTTCTTCACTACGGTGATCTCGTGCTATTTATCCTACAATGAAACACAAACCAACCAAAGTGAAAGCAATAATAGTATATTCAATGACGGCTTATACATGTGATCAAGGAATCATGTAATAAAATGAGAGTGATTTTATGGGAAAGAAACATGCCACTGTATTATATTAAGAGAAAGTGGAAGATACAACCAAACAACCTTGATGTCGCTAAATTCCCTTTTGGTGGCCCTTTCTCTTGACACACACACTTGCTCCAAGCTTGCGTGAAGATGATCCACAATAACTTGATAAGTTGAGATGAAGCCTTCAAGCATCTGATGTAGAGTACCTCACACAATTCACAAACTATCCAACCTTAATCATTCCTTACCTGCTCTTGCTTACTTAATGCTTAACCTTTTCCATGAGAAATACATCATTATATAGGAGAAAGAGAGATGGTTAAAGAGATCAGTATGATCCCACCAAATCAGAGAGTTGGGTAGGATCTCAACCACATGGATGCCACCTCATATTCTATAAGATTCTTTCTATAAATTTCGTGAACTTCTTCCTTTTTCTCAATTTTAGAACGTCTCTGCACCCTGTCTATATAGAAGCTTGTGGAAACCCCACAGGCTAGGTTTAGAGCAGCCTACGGAAATCAACATTTCCACACTATACAATACTACTAGCTAGTGACGTCCTTCTAAAAACAAGCCTTCTAGAGTAGGAAACCAATTACTTTTTCATGGGAAAGATCCTTTTGAGAGGGTGAATACATGCTTGTAGACACATCACCAGGGTGACCAAAATAATGTGTAACATAATGCCCCCAAAGTATGAGGTTGGAATTTATGACAGATGAAATACTTTGTAGAAAATGTGTGTGTGTCAGAAACAAGGAGCTCACCAATTGGGAACCTGCAAACTACCAAGCATCAACGCAATATTATACCATTTATGAGGTAGGCATTCCCATGCTCAGACTACAAATGATTTAAACCATAAATGTCAGTCATGGCCACCAATCATACGCTGTGGATCCATGTCACCAAGATTCTATATAGCCACCAGGAATATATTGTGGATCTATGCTCTAGAAAACTCAAATTTGGACATAGCCATGAGACATACAAAGTGGATCTATGTGTCAATACAAATCATAAATATTCCATCACAACCTGAACCAAAATGATGAGATCCAAGGTATTCAATCCCTTCGTCCGTAAGTACGAATCTAGCCATGCGATTACATGTGTTGAAGTCGAACATGGTAGAAACCACTTCATTACCGGTCATTGATGAAAACTGTTAACAAGTGCAAGGGAAATCACCATTGATGTCAATGACTCCCAAGGTACCCTAGTACAATCCATCGAATGCGAATAAATGATCTGAAGTCGAATACTTGATAGAATCTCTCGATCAAGGACCAATGATGTGAATCCACCATCAAAAGCAAAGAAACCTACAATTGAGGCATGCAGGCTCTAAGGTACTAAATGCTTTCTAAGTCTTATTCCCGGATGATGAGTTGAAGTCGACAGGAAAAGAATCGTCAGAAGAGGGCCTTGATGTATCCCCCATCAATGACGTGAAATAAGTAATAGATTTAGGGTAGATCAAAGTATGAAAATGATTTGAAACTGACATAGGGAAGGATGACATGGTAAGAATTGATAACTGCAGATGGCTGACTCGATAGAAGACTTGTGCAAGGTTGGAATTCTCTTGAAAATATGAACGACATGACAATAGTCTTGGCAACATTGATTGAAAGGCGACCCAAGATATGAACTTGCAGAAGGTCGAATGAGAGACAAATGAATTTCCCAACCCGTGTTTAATGACGAAGGGGGTGTCATGTTCAAGAGCGACTATTACTGCCACTAACACAAATACTGAGACACATTTCTTTCCCAAATTTCCCCCACCATTTCTAGCGAGTACCTCTTTATTTTTACTCAAGCTTGAGGAGGATAAAATATGCTTGTTGATGTAAGCTCATCCATTGGACGAGTCCATCAGATTATGTTTAATGAACCCTAAGAAGGATTGGTTCGGTCTCATATGGGTCTTTCAATGTTTGTTTAATGAGTCCAAACATAGAAAACTTGGGGTTTTTCATGTTTAGAGAGTCTGAAAAACACTTAAAGAGAACTCTCTCAGTTCCTTTTTCGTAAAGTAGTTCGATGAGACCGAAAAAGTGATAAAATATCGCTCATCAAATATTTTCTTCAAATACTTTTACGAGCGTGAAAAGAACAAGGTCGTTGGACAATATTTTTGTTTTTAAGGAGTGTGAAAAGAGCTTAAAGGATAGTCCATGAGTTCCGTTATTTTCATGTTACCATGACGAGTACGAAAAGATGAAAAAAGTATACTCGGTTGCATTCTCATCGATTTTTGAGCACGAGAATGAACAAAGACTAAGCTCGAGGATTTTTCTGAAAAACCTTAAAAAGTACTTGTACATGTGACAAACAGAAAAACAAATCAAGAAAAATATATGTATTTCATTGTTCAAGATCCTAGTTCTTCCATCTGCGAGAAAAAAAAACACTCACGAGACCATTAGACCTTTAGGTTTTGGACAAAATGCATAAAATAATATGAAATATTAATAGAAAAGGTAAAAAAAATGAAATAAATATAGGTAAAATCTCTTCTTTACTATTTCATTTGCATTTTGCCCAAAACTTGCCTAGAAACCCTATTTTTACCTCAGACTTCAGCTATCGATTGCGGGAGGTATGGTCGACCATTCAATGAAAGTCTTCCGCCAAAACGGTAATCTCCTTGTCCTCTTGCTTTTAAATGGATTAAATTTCATTTTTATTGGTGGAAAATTGATTTTTGAGTTGAGTTTTAGGTCGTTAGGTGTGCACTGGGGTTGCTGCAGGTGAGCTATATCGAGACTTGCTGAAACCATAGGTTTCCAAAAGTGGCTCATGTTTCACCTGCCGAAACCCCACACTGTGTGTAATACTCCACCTGCGGCAGCCAAAAATCAAATTTTCTTCATACGCATTTAGCCAATAAAAACTTTTCAAAGCAACAAATGAGGATGAAAACTCCCTTTTATTGTCCCAATACAGGTTTTTGATCATCAAATGATGGAGTGGAGGGAGAGGGAACACGAATATGATGATTTCATTGCTTTGAATGACCTGGGCATTGTAAATGCCCTCCGACAGTGTGGTTTACTGAAATTATTTAAAATCCAGGGCATGAAGGCCCAACTGAGGTTACTGGAGTATCTAGTCCACATGTGGGATGTGGACCAGCAGGCGTTTCATGTGGGTTCCCACATACTGTAATTAGATATCGAAGATATATATTTCTTGACAAGATTTTCTCGTCATGGATCTCATGTGACCTTGATAGGAGGAAGAGGTGGTGGTCTACCAATGAGTGAGTATCTCCGTCAATAGTGTGATCCCAAGGCAGAGAGACACAAGGGCAAGGTTTCCATCAGGGGTGTTTGGGATTTACCCCTTCGAACTATTCTTTCTATAATGGCACATATGGTGGGGAGTGCCTCTTCACACATGGCCCTCCAAGTCTATTTTCAATATGCAGTAGAGTGTGTGTAGCCTCAGGTTAACTAGAGCGATGAACTTCTTCATACCATGAAGACACAAATGACAAAATGCAAGAGAAGGGACCTGAAACAATTTGGATATGAGTATATCTTAGTGTATTTCTTCCTAGAGAGAGTCTCCCATTTACATTTATAGGTAGAGTGGGGCATGCTGGCTCCACGAGATCCAAGGATGAAGAGGTGGTGTGACCTCATGGCCCAACATGTGGCGGGCCCCATTGTGAAGTATAATGATGTACTTTTTTACTGGTTGAGGCCTCAACTTTTGATGGTGGATGATTATGCATATGATGGGTTGGACTTTAGATGTGACCCCGACTTGGTTCTACCTGAGGGATTTTAGTGGGGAGATATAGGTAAGAAATACATTTTGCTTTTATGATGTTTTTGTGAATTTTACAATATAAAATGTTTTTTATGCTTTCAATCCAATGACTAATCAAATTTGTTTGACAATTCATATGTAGGGCCACATCGGCCTCTGGGTACATCCCCTATTCAGAGATGAGGGGAAGCATATGTGGTAGTAGGATGGGATGCTAGTGACTATGAGGCAGTTGAGTCGAACCTAGAGGGATTGACAACAAATATCTTAGACATCTACATCGATGAGATTTCGAGGCATTATCAGCGCCATATTGTGGGTGTATCTGGTTCACTTAGTTGACTACTTCATAATGTAGCATAGGAAGTAGTTTGCTACCGTGAGCAGGATCCTTGATGCTATTTTTTATATGAAGCCAAGTGCTTCTCATTTTGATATTTTTGGTCTTTGGACAAAAACACATTTTTGTAAAACATTTTTATCGTTATATATATACATGAGGCTTCTACTAGATTACCTTCTTTAATGTGAATTGTGGTTGGATTTACATGTGTCTCAAATGTCTATCTAACACATAATTATCTAATTCATTTGTTAATGTATTTATAAATCTAGGAATATGACGATATTCAATGTAATCGAAGTAAAGTTCCAAGAGGTGAATTCGTAGATATACCCGTAACAAAGTAGGACTTCAGATAGCATAGACATTACTTAAATGTAGTACCACTAATTGCAAATCAATACGTACAACAAGGTGATGAATTCCAAGTGAAATAGCGTCGGTCAACAATTCGATGACTGCACTATATTTCACGATATTGTTAGTTGCATGACCGAGGGAGACACCATGTAGACTGATTAACTCGTTCGTAGGTGCATAGATCTCCCAAGCAACAGATGCTAAGTTCTGAATACTATGACTAACTCCATTGGCAAAGCCAATGTAGGGTAGCAAAGGCACCAACATCTGGAAACCAAGAACAACACAAGGTAAGCAGCTGGGGGTCGAAGCCAAATAACGAAAAAACACACAAAAATAGCACACAAAAGTAGCACACAATAGTGTGATATAATAAAAATACAAGCACTCATGCAAAGATGACCTAAGAATAGTACTTCTTTAAGTAAATACCATTCCTAGGCTCACTCAAAGGAATGCCATCATAATCCACTAACTCATAAGATCCCTTTTCCAACACCCGTTTGACAATATAAGGACCTCGCCACATAGCCTCGAATTTTCTAGCCCCTAGTAAATCACGATCTTGTTCATAGAGGAGAACTAGATCACCTTCAAAGAAAACACATGGCTTGACATGCTTGTCATATTGGGCTTTGACACGCTTTTTATAAGCTTCAATAACTAGGGTGGCATCACGACAGGTTTCACGTAATTGCATCAGGTATGATAGATGTTCCTCTTCGACAAAGGTGTTGGGGAGAAGTTCAACGGATAGGTTCAAAGATGATATCTCACATTCAATTGACAAGACAAATTTGATAGAATACACTAATTGGAAAGGCATAAACTACGTGGAAGACTTTACAGATGTCTGATAAGCCCATAGCGCTAAAAACAACATCGTGTGCCAACTTGTCTTGTGAATTCCTATTATCCATCGAAGCATAGTGATAATAAATTTTTTTATCGCTTCAACTTGGCCATTGGCCTATGGATAGTAGGGGTCTGAGTTTTCATGCTGAAGACCCAACTTTTCAGTAAGCTCAGACATCATCAAGTTTCAAAAATGGCTACCGTGATCAATAACAATAGCTTATGGGATTACAGATCGAGTGATGATATGATTGAATATGAAAAGTGTTGTCGTTTTTCTGGTGTTATCAAATGTAGGCATTGTCTCGGCCCATTTAGTGAAATAATCCATGGATATGATGATGTATCCATGCCCCTCGGTCGAATGAGGGTTACATGTCATGAAGTCAATGCCCCATTTGTGAAGGGACCAACAAAAACTATAGGGTGTAAAGGAGTGGGATGAGATCTTATTTTATTATTATACATTTGACAGGAATGACACTTCTGAACAACAGTAATACAGTCTTTAAACAAAGAAGGCCAGAAGTACCCTACTCGTAAGATCTTTTGGTCAATGGAATACCCAGACATATGAACACCACACGCTCTAGAGTGGTAGTCATTCAAATCTTTCTCAGCCTCCTCATAAGTGAGACAACATCATAAAATAGAGTCAACACCATGACAATAAAGAGTGTCAACGATAATTATGTATTGACGGGCTTGATATCATATACGATGACGGTCGGTGCTAGAAAGGTCAAGTCGGAAATTTTGAGTCTGGAGATAGATGATAGTATCTCCATACCAAGCGTCATTAGAACTGATTAGAAAAATGGATTCATCAGACAAGGAATCCTCTGCCACATTTTCTGTCTCAGTGGAGGGAAGGTCACATATCATTTCGGCGAAAACCAATGATTTCTTAGAATTCGCACATTCAAATGCTAAGTCGAACTCCTAGAGAATCACAATCCATTTGAAGTACTTGCCCCCTAGCAATTGGCATGTAAGGATATGTTGCATAGGGTTTCATTCATAAATGACAATGTTTTTGCGTAATAAGATATAGTGACAGAAACATTGGACAACTTGAACAACTGCCAAGGCCATTTTTTCCACATGTAGGTATTTGGCTTCGGTAGTCGTGAGACTTCAACTCAAATAATAAATTACATGTTCTTCATGTGAATCATCTTCTTGGACTAAGACCATGGTGATGGTAGAGTCCGCAGGGGTGAGGTAGAGGAAATAGTCTCGATTATAATCGGGTGGGAAAAGTAGTGGTGTACAGGTTAGGGAAAGTTTCAAAGATTGAAGGTTTTGTTAGCAGTTTCATCCCATACGAACTCATAACTCTTCTTCAATAGTCAAGTAAATCCTAATGTTAACTTAGCATAATTGGAGATGAATCGACACAAAATTTTTTCCTTCCCTTGCAAAATTTGGAGTTGGCGAAGTGTAGAAGGAGGAGGTAGATTAAGGATAGCCTCAACCTTCAAAGGGTCCACCCTAATTCCATGAAATGACACAATAAAACCCAAAATTCGGCTAGAATACACACAAAAAACACATTTGTGTGGGTTTAAATGTATACGATAGTAACGACATCAAATGAAAATATCTCGAAGATGGGTCGGTAGATCATCGATATACGATTGTACGATTTGCTTGATATCGTGAAAAGCATAAGACATAGCGCATTGAAAATTTGTGCCAATGTTCTTTAAACCGAAAGGCATTTTTCGGTAGGCAAAGGCACCCCAAGAATAGATGAAATCGGGCTTGTGTTCATCTACAGGAAAAATATTAATCTAATTATAGACGGAGAAACCATCCATTAAAGAAAAGATTTCACTCTTGGCGCAATCATCGACGATCTGGTCAACAAAGGGGGTTGGATAATTTTCCTTAGGACAAGATTTATTAATATCCCTATAATCAACACATACACGGATCATGCCTTGTTTTTTATTGACTGGAACTGGATTGGATACCCAATTAGTTAAATCCATAGGATAGATAAAGCCGACTTTAAGAAGTTTTTCAACTTCGAACTTGATAGCAGCGAATTTACGAGGGTGGACTGGGCAAAGTCTCTACCAAATGGGTTTAGCATCCAGGTAGGTCTTAATTTCATGCACAACGATATCGGGGTCAATACCCAACATCTCTTCGTAACTCCAAGCGAAAAAGTCATGGAAATATTGAAAAATAGCTTTATAAGTGACGATTTCATCATCGGAATATGTGGCTCCAATGTGAACATTTTCAACAACTCCAGGCTTAATGGATATGTCAAGAGGAATGGTGGGAGAAATATTACTCAAGTTCCCTTCATAAATCACATCGTGTGTTGACTCGGAAATAGAGGAAATGACAACAACGGTTGACGGAGTCGAAATCTATTGGTAAGTCTCTATGGTGTGTTGCTCTAGGAAGAGGATGGAACAATGATGTCCATCGTCCCACGGGGTATCTTCCATATAAATAATCGACATGATCATCTCATCCATAGGAAAGATGACGTGAAATGGATCGAGAGATGAATCACCAAGAGAGGGAGTAGAAGGGGTTGCCGATTGAATGTCTTGACAAGTGGATTCAACAGGACTTAAAGGCATTTCTTCTCCATAGTGAAGATAATCAGCAGGATCAGGTATTATCCACGGGTCATAAGACATGGGGGTTTCATGGAAGAAGGTGGAAATCATGTTGATCGAGGCAACAAAAAGAGGTGGAACATCGGGTGGTGGTATCGGGAAGGTACCCATTAAAGTGGAATCTCTCAGAAGACCCACACCGACATTCTCGTACCTAGGAGCTATCTTTGAGATAAATGACACGTTTCTAGTATGGGAGTCGGAGTTGAAAAAGTCCAGTTGGTAAACCGTAATGACTTTTCCTTGATGTGGGAAATTTAATACATGGAAAAGGGTTGACACAATGACACACATGGAATAAATCCATCTACGACCAAGTAAGAGGTTATAGTCAATAGGTGCATCAAATACCTTGACCTCTATGTTGACCGATTTGCCTTCCAACGTAATAGAAAATGAGGGAAGAACACCATAGGTCTTAAAACCAAAACCATTGAAATCATTAAGTGTATTGTGTGATTCAGTGAGGAGGGGAGAGCCAATGGTTTTAAAACAAGCAACATACATGATGCGCGTCGAGGCACCCTCATCAATAACGGTTCTACAAATGCTCTTGTTCTTGACAACAACTTGAATCTGAAACACTAACTGAGGAGGTAGCCTTGGAATGTGATCTTCCAATTCACAGATTATCAAATTCGTATCTATGGGATCAATTCCACCAATGGTATTTAACAATGACTTCCGTTGAGCGAGACAACTTTGAAGGAATTTGAGAGCTGACATCGCAGAGGGTGCTTGCACAAGATCTTCTACAATATTGTAGTTTTGAGCAGCATGTGCATGAGGATTGAAGGAACACTTTCGAACAATGCCCTTTGGAGGAGGGTGAAGAACTGTATTGGGACCCAATCATTCGAGATGAAGAGGACCATTGGGAGGTGAAATTGAAGGAGGCGGTTGAACCAATGAAGGTGGTAAATCATCAACTTTCTCCTTTGAAGGAGAATAATATTTGTCTCGAGTCATGATGGAAACGTCATTCTTGGTTTAATTACCATTACACATAAAGACATATGAAGTGGTGGAAGGAGAAGGTTGGTCATGAATGACCAATTGAGCCTGCTATTGAGAAGGGAAAGGCTGTGACAAAATGACAAGTGTGGGAGGTTTTCTGTTCCCCTGAAGGAACTTAGTGACCTTAGCATGTCTTAGACAGTCTTTCATGTAGTGATCATCACCAAAGATAAGGAAAGGATATCGAGGTTTACGCTTATCCTTATCATCAACAAACTAGGTATTGGGTTTATCGGATTGCATCCGTGGATTGTGTGGGGTGGAATCTACAAAGGTCATGCAAGTACAAAATACTTATTATTTCTTTCCTCCTTATTCTTACCCTTTCTCCTTTTAGATTTATTTTTGTCGACAGGAGTGGATTGAACAAAGTTAACCTCAGAAGTTTTGTCAGTGGAAGGAGTAGGAGTCGGAGCACTTTGACCATTAGAAGCAGGAGATTTGGGATTGGTGTGAGTGGTTGATGTGGATTTAGCATCAACATGGAAGGTGCCAATCACACTATCAACAACATGAGAAGTTGTTGGGGTTGTTGAGGTAGTGGTGGTAGAAGGGCGAGGAGCATCACGAAGCTAGTCGTAAAGAGTGCCTGTTTGTGAATAAATGAGATCAAGGTACTGAGCGCAACTAATCACTTTCTCTTCAGTGAAAATGCCACCCATGGAAATATCACAGGATATTTCATTGACGAATTATTTGGTGAACCATTCAACCAATAATTGATCAGGAAGGTCGAGTTTGATCAAACGTTGTCTTCGTCTCCACTCATGGATGTGATCAGAAATATGAGTGGCCGAAGATTTATTAAAGGAACTCAAAATCTCGATTCCTATCTCCTAGCAGATAGGAAATTGGTAATGTGTGAGGAAAGCCATGGAAAGGGTGTTGAAGTCATTAAAGAAACCTTGCGGTAATTCTATATACCACTTTGTAGTTGAACCCATGAGAGTTCGTTGAAAGAGACATAACCGAATGGAGTCTTCCATCAAAGAGTTGGATGAGAACCAAAGGTGAAAAGTCATGTAATGGTTGTTTGGGTCTTCTCTCGGTTTACCATCAAATTTGGGAATGTTGGATGATAGCTTGGCTGGTATGACAGGCCAATGGGGAGAATGTAAGATAGGATCATTCAAGATTCTAGACAAATTAGGTAGATTCAAAGTGGCTAGAAAAGTAAGTTGTCTATTCACTTGAGGGTACTAGTGACTTTGGGGAGGAAGTCTCATCGATATACCAGTAGGACCATAAGCAGTCTGCATGTACATGGAGTGTCTTGGCAGATTTGGCTGAGGATGTGGAGGCATATATCCCATAGGGTTGGGTTGGTTGGAAATGTTCCCTTGAAAAGTGACACTAGACTAAACGTGTGGAACCCAAGTGGAACCCGAAGAACCCATATATGGATGGTATGAGTAAGGGGGTATAAAAGGGTTTATTTGAGGCTATTTCCCCCTTGATTATTGGTGATTTCCTTGGGCAAGGAGATTCCAAAGGTGGGATAGTGATATAGATGTGTTCTGTCCATACAGAGGGTTGTAAAGTCCAACCTGAGATTTTCCTCCAAGTTGAGGATACCCCCTAATGTTATATTGACCTCCAACGAGAATCTTATAACCAGAAGTGAACAGAGGATGGGTGCTTCCTATTGGATTGGATCCACTAGGGCTAGATCCCCCAGAAAAGGGTGGATAAGACCCTCCAGAGAGGACCTGGGAAGGGGTAGGAAAAAAAACCAACAACAACATTGTACCCAGGTGGAACAAAAATTCCAGAAACTTCGGATGGGACCTAGGTAGGGATAGCAGTGGAAGGATTCAAAGCATGATACCCACAAAGAAGTGATGCAATAGGTCTAGATGAGAGTGGTGTACCAATGGGAGATTGGCTAACCACCACATTCCTGGTAGGAATAGTCGTAACATACGGGACCATAGTAGAATGGGCCATCTGGAGAGAAAAATTTGATCTAGGACCAACGAGTTGTGCGTCTGGAATGACGATGATATGGCTGGTTGCACTAGAAAATTGGTTTGGCGGCACTGTGTAAGTAGCATACACTGCGGGTATTTGTGATACGATAGTCATAACAACACCTGCCCCTGAGCTGTAAAGGTCCTGCACTGTGCAAGGCGGGCTTATAAATATGTCGTTAGTCCAAAGAGGATCCTCAAATCCAAGGCCTGAATGGGGTCCGTTCGGTATTCCAGAAGTGTCAACAAAAAGTTCTCAGGATGAATTCAACCGGAGAATACGTCTCTCATATTTAGGAGGAATGAAGGGAGCTTCTAGATAATTAGAAACAATTCAGAAACTTTCTAAAGAGGAAAAACCTTCCTCTTGTGAGGTTACAGTGTCCTGGACCTCACTTTGTTGAGGAGAGCTCTTTGGTCACATAGGGGGTAGAGGGAGGTAATCCTCCATATTTTCGGGAGGAAGTCCCTAGACCCTACACGAACGACGTGGAGGGTCAATGTTGCTCGAGCCAAATATTTTACGCAAAAAATCTATGACCAACTACGAAAGTAAGCAACACTCACTAATAAAATCTAGGAATTAGACCAAGCAAACAAACCTTCTTATTTCGAAGTCACTAGTTGGTGATGAAATCCAACATCGCAAAGTCCTGCTAGGATAAAGCTGGTGGAGAACTTATGTTGACGACTTTCCTAATGGACTTACACCCTGGTGCAAGATCCCACACATAATCGTGGGTATACCCTCCAAGGAGCCCAAGTGATTCTGGCCAACATCGATTCCAGGTACCGTGAAGACTTACCCCTCCAAAGTCACCTCGTGTAAGACCCCAAAAAAATAGACAACTAAGTCTACCAAGAACAACAGTGATGCCTGGGGAAACAATCAACAGTATGATCCATGCGCTAAGGCAGGGTATCTAGCTTGAAATCAACTTGAGAGGCTTCCACTCATCATTGTGGGTATACCTTCAAGCGACCCCCATAATACGTGCAATCTCTACACCAAGACCAGCAAAGTAGGGTGAGTAACTCTACCAGTCTAAATGCGACCTCAGGTTTGACCCTTGTGTGAGAAGGGCTTCCTAGGACAAAATGTTGCAAATGGATTTGAACACTCCCTATAACACAATGCTATTGTGTGTTTTGTGCTTTGGAGATTGTGTCTCACAGCCTATCCCAAAGTTCTAGCCTAGCTAATGTTGGTGTAAAATATCCCTAGAAAATAAAAGTTACTAATTAAAATTTTAAATCACGCAATGTTTTTTAGAGGTTGTTGTTTACTCAAGAGGGAGACGGAGATGAAACCAATGTTGTGAGAGACCTTGACCCAATAATATGCAAATAGATATGAATGATGCAATCTTTCATTCAATGAATTCTATCTACAATAGGGAGTGTAATATCCCCAGGCCGAACCCAATTGTAAATGTAAATGAAAATGCACTTAAGTTGCTGAGCTATTTGATATCATTTTTGTATGCATTGTTCATGGCATAGTGCATGCATGTACTGCGCAGTAAAATGATGAAGTGTGCACATTCTAGGATACCGCACACAACATCTTAAGTGCGTGCAATAGTGAGGCCAACAAGCCTTTGTGTATATGCTATGTTTTATAGGCTAGTGAGCCAGTTATTATAAGCTAGGATGCTTATGTTTTGATTAGGCCAGAGAGCCTAGATGTTGAAGGGTAGTGCACATATTTTGTATATTTCTCATGATTAATATAAAATACATCGATGCATGCAGAACGACCATGATAAAAGAGATGGGGGACTAAACTCCACTGGTTAGGGAAAGGGAGGGGCTAAGTGAAGGAAAGGGACTAAGCTAGGGAGCTTAATCCAAAAAGGAATATTATATTAATATTTCTTAAATCATAAAGTATGGATAATTATTTTATCCTAAGTTCTAAAGTTGGGGACAAGTGGGCCAGAGTAGCTCACAACATGACAAGTGTCAAGTTGGGGACATGCATACATATTGTTGGGACTTAGTTTATTTCCTATCATCTTTTCCATCATTCTTCCCATGATTCCTTCCATCATTCATTCATCCAATCAATCATCCATGAGCATGCACACACCCATTGAGATATCCTTC
>JASDQU011314053.1:2026-13361 GCA_032191745.1 Picea mariana
ACTCCACGATATTCAAATGTCAAAAGTGTTTGCTGCTCTTTTGGCTCGGAGGTTTGCACCTCTTGACTTCTCTTCAGTTTCTGGTTTCCCACATCCAGTACCTGATATGTCGGAATGGGAAGATTTTCTACCTAGCTTCAAAGAGAGCAAAGAAGACAACCCTGCAGAACACCTCATCAAGTTTCATGAGTGCATGGATCTATTAGATCTATAACATGAAGATGTTCGTATGAATATGTTCATGTTTTCATTGTATGGTGATGCACGTCAGTGGTATTTTTCTTTACCTCCTTCCAACATTTCATCATTGAAGGATTTTCACAAAGCATTCACTGAGCACTGCAAAAGGTATTTTTCAGATGAGTTTGCATTTGATAATTGTTGTGATGAATATGAATTACATTGTAAGCTTGAAGATGTAAATATAGAAAGACCTCCCCCTCATAATATGCCACAACCCGTTAATGATCTTCAAGATGTTGTGTTTTCCCATCAACATGAACTACAAATGGATTATAAATAAACTAAACACTCTCTTACCATCCTTAAATCTGATTGTTACGAAGTTGAAGAGTTGGTTCCTTTAGCTACAAAGAGAGATGATCATAAATGTATACACGATGTGGCTAATGATGGCTTCGAAGATTGTGTTGCAATAGGGGACATCTATCATTGTGACCAAAATATTGGTGATCTTCGGATGGAGAACCATAGCATTGATGCTTTTGACATTATATCAAACGCATCTACTTATTTAGGTTGTCATGAAGATGAGATTGTCCCCTTTGAAAACCCCAAAAGTGATTATCAGATTGACACATTAGCGGGTGACAGTGTTGAATCCACAGTAGATGTTGAGGACAGCTCTCAATTTTTTGGTTTACAGATGAAGGAAGATTGCAACAGATATTTGCAGGAAGGAGATGAGCTGAAAATTTCAGATCAACAGTGCTTCTTATAGAACTCTCTAACAGAGGATGAGTGATCTGTTGTCAACATTGAGACTAGTGATGGTGAAGAAGAGCAGAGAAGTTCAGATCAACAATTGGGTTTGCATTCTTCTTCGACAGAAGAAAAATGGATTACATTCAGCATTGAGACCAGTGAAATCAATCAGCAGCTGCAATACAGTCATTTGGATTGGCAGTTCAAAGAGGTATTTCTTTCTGACATTTATGACCCCGTTGATAACTATTTTGAATCTATGAGCAGCAAATGTGTTAAAGCATTTTGGTCAAAAGAAGATTGTCCTTATCATCTATTCAAACCTCTTTTCCACATGATATGGCTTACTTTATTTTTCAGGTCAAGATCTATCATCATGTTAGTAAATCAGTTCATGACATGGCTTCATTGGAAGCATGACTTCACTTGATAAGAGCTAGTACAGTTGGTTAGCAGTAGGGATAAGTAGAAGAATAAGTTTTTTATATGAGCACTTAGATTGTTTTCAGTTATTGGTTGAATAAGCACAACAGGCTACAGGTTGTCTGAAGATAAGTTGATCAGGCCAGATGACTCCATAGCCCAATGGACTAGACACAATACAAATCGTGAATGATTGCTGAGCAGGTAGCAGATTTTTCAGGTTAAATGGACAAGAACAAGTCTGCTTGTTCTTGGAACCTCACTGAGAGGATTCCATCCTCGAGTAGGATCCAGTTGTTATCTCCTAAAATAGCACCATCAAGTTTTGTCATTTTAGGTGATAGAAAATACTTGAAAAATTTATTTGAAACTTTTTCTAGGCTTATTTGAAAGCTTGTTGTTTGTAAATAAGTTCAAAATAAACATTGCATTTGATCTTCTTTTCAAGAAATAGAAATTAAAGGTTTCGGTGGCTTAGGCGAACCCGTAGGCGTTCATTATCCCCCGAAAGCAGATCTTTTCAGTGGTTAACAGGCTACTAGCTAACCACTGAAAGTTAGATTTTCCAGAAATAATCTGCTTTGGGAAAAATCAATTTTCTCAGCCGTGGAATGTTCTTTTTGCATGCTCAAATAGTCGATTGACATCCACAGATCCTAAGATTTCCAATGGTACAATAATAGTTTGATTTAGAGCTAAATATGGTAGTCAAAAGTCCCCCGAAAGATAAGGTATAGTTTTCAGAAATGGGGAATTTCAAAATACTCAGGTTGACAAATTTTGTAAATACAGGAGGAAAATGCATGTATTTACATGCAAATCTCACAAGTGTTGATTGAGCGAATCAAGCCTTGCGTTCAGCCAAAGCAGCAACATGTTTTATTCATAGGTGCTTTTTTTTTGCATGGTCGTATTCATCTTTTTGAGATCGCAGATGCCAGTGCCCTGTAATGTTATTCATGTTACTATTAGGTTCCCTCTAGAGATTTCATATCCTTATCATTACCAGATATCAGTTCTATATTACAGTGATCCCATCTACAATCACCAGGACTATTTTCAGTGTTTTTTGTGAAAATGATTCTTTTTTTTTTACATCTCTTCTAGTAAATCAGGGAAGAGCTTGCCACCACAGTTTCGGCAACAAAGAACGATGAAGATAATCCATTCCAGAGGTGCTTGATTAGGCATTCCTTTGAGTTTTAATAATAATAAAAGAGATACCATATCTGTGCATTTGGGATGCTTGCACGTTGTCTGTGCGTTCCACTTGTTTCAATCCGCATGGGAAAAGAAATTAAACAAGGCAATCTATTGTGCTCAACTTCTTCAAGAGGCCATTTGAGTCTGACTTTGTTACCTTCTTCTGATCTACGTCTTTCATTTGTTGGAGATGATGGTGTTTTGGAGAGGTTGGCTATTTTAAGTCCTGATAATGAGAACTCAAGTGTGGTTATTAAAGGGATTTCATCAGACACTTCTGGAAGATCATTTTTGTTAAGGTTACCTGGAGGCAAGCTCTTATATTTCCGCAATGTTAGTAGGGTAAACTCTATAGAAGCAATCTCTGGTCCAACTAACTTGAAAAACATGTCTTCCCCCTCTGCAAGACCTTCACAATGCTTCAGACTTGGTTTAAGTCAACCAACAACACATGGATATCCACAGCAGCATTTCTATCATTGGTTGTCCAAGATTTTTTACAGTGCAAATATTAAGCAACTCTGAAAACTACAGTAATAATGCAACTAATTCATGGAGCTACTGTTAGTCCAGATACAGATGTCTATGCATATGCTGTAGCTGAAGAGATATGGACCTGTAGATGCAAGGAGATTTTGTATGAACTCTTTAGGATGGTATTCACCAAATGGTTTACAATACACAACAAAATGAAGTTTCCAGTCATGTACAAGGAGGAGCAGCATCACCAAAGAAGCCTTCATCACTCACAGAAGCAGTAGGGAAATCCATTTTGTCAATCTTAAACATTTTCAGAAGCTACAGGTTTCGGTGGTTAACAGCCCTTAATTTTTAGGCCCTTAACCACCGAAACCTGTTACATGGCAGCAAGGTAGTAATTTTTCCCAGATTTGACTTTTTCTCAACCAAATCTTTTGAGGTTGGTTTCTAAAGATGCATAATAATTAAATACATCAGATTTAAGGTTTTACCTTGATGTATTTAATGTTTAAGAAGGTGGAAAAGTGAAAATGGTGAACTATTTGATGAGTAGAAAAACTGTCTTTTTGCCAAAGGAGGCAAATTCGAATTTCTTATGAAGAGTCGTCAGCCTTGGAAGGATTTCTACATCTGTCAAAGAGTTTGGAGGATATAAAGGTTATCAAGATGGAGTTTGACTCCTTAGATATGATCTTTTCCTATTTTTTTTTGACTTTCCATCTTTAGAATTCTAGATCCACTTTTATAGGATCTTATCCTACACTTGTTGTATCTATTTTGATTTGACAATTTTTAGCAAATCTGATCCATCTTTCAAGGATATAGATTTCATCTTGTAAGGCTATAAAGCCAAAGACATTTGAAGCACCAAAGGAGGTTAGACTTTGGAGACTTTTTCATATTATGTAACTCAAAACTTCTCATTTTCACATGGAGTAATACAAGCTTCTTTTTCCATAACTTGTTCAGATTTCATCTTCTTTTCTATTCTGTACTTGCACCTGGATATTGTTTTCATGCTATTATGCTTGTTTATGCCCAATAACTCTCATCTTATCACTGCATTCATAAGTTTAACTTTGCAAGTATTCCTGTGATTATTGTAATTGGCCATTCATATATGATTTATATGTGATTCTGCTGATATAATAGTTATTTCTTCATTCATCACCTTATTTGTAAACTCTCTGAACATTTGTGGTTGAAATCCCTATCCATCTAGATGTGTTTATGCATGATTTGAGTGAGAAATGATCCAGTCCTCTGACTTGTTCCAAACCCACACTTTTTATTGAGAAAATAGTTACCAAAAGATTAAGTTACCAGGCATCTCTGACTTACAGCCTAGGAGAGTTTCCTGGAGTGATAACACAGGTGTCTGCAACCTTAGCTGGGACACATATCTATGATTCTAATACTTAACAGAGCACTCAGAAGTTAACACTCATCAATATCCAGTTATTAGTTATAGCGCAGTTAAACCCTAATTACAGAGCATCGCAGTATTCAACCAGATCTAGCATCTAACAACACTTAGCATGATAGGTCAGATCCTAACAAATGCAAGCATTGAGCATATGTATATAAGTCAAATCTAACATCCATATACATCATTAAGCATAGAGCATCAACATATCTATCTATCTATATCAAAGCACTAAGCACATTAACATATAATCACATCAACAAATTGCACAAAGAAAAGAAACATAGAATATACATGGTTCACCCCCACCCTGTGGCTATGTCCACCAACTCTTATTCTCTTCTACTATATTATGTTAATTAATTACATGCACAGAGCCTCAAAACCCCTACTCCGCAGAGGACAAGAGATTTTCGCAGCTCGCTAGATCATCCTTCCCTAAGTAGATCTAAGCACACAGCCTTCTACAATATCTTACAATGACTTGCACTTAGCTCTTCAATTTTCATACAGTATGCACCAAATCACTTACAATCTTGATCACATAGATCCAACTCTAGAACTTAGCCATTCCTTACGAATTCTCTTCATTGCATCGCCTACTCTTCTATATATATTAAAAAATAGGCCTAAGCATGGGTAAACCCATGGACCGACATTCCCATACCCATTACATGATCCCAAAAACCCAAAAATCCATAAAAAGGGGCCGAGATTTCGCGATCTCCTCTTCCTCTTGCGCTCCATCTTCGACAGGTTGTTGAAGTCCCAAAATAGGTCAAACTTGACCAAGGATCTCCCAAAACTTGGACAAGGGCCAACATCCACAAGGGGCACATCCAATTGAGCTCATCACCTTGTGGAAGCACAATCGTGCTGGTGCAGAAGAAACACATGACTTGGTGAATTTTCATTAATTACCAGGACCTAAATAAAAGCACAGTCAGAAACTAGTACCCAATTCCCCAAATCGACGATATCCTTGATCAACTCAAAGAGGAAAAATACTTCATTAAGATTGATCTAAAGTCTGGCTACCATCAGATCCCAATAGAACTGACATATGTATGGAAAATTGCCTTTAAGTCAAAAGAAGGTCATTTTGAATGATTGGTCATGCCCTTTGGTTTGACAAATGATCCAATGACTTTTATGAGGATGATGGATGATATCTTGTTACATTTCACTATTTATTTTGTGGTGGTGTATCTGGGTGACATAATACTCTACAAACATACTTGGGAAGAACACTTGCAGCATATTCAGCAAATTCTACACACTCCGCGACAAAACAAGCTATATGCCAACTTGGAAAAATTCTCCTTCGACATGGATAGGGTCCAATACCTAGGCTACATTGTTGATGTGCATTGTGTGCATGTTGATCCATCCAAGATCCAATTCATTTGTGATTGTCCAGCCCCAACCATGCTCACTAAGATTTAGATATTCTTAGGCCTTGCCAATTTCTATCCAAGGTTCATGTTGGGATTATCCCATATTGCATGGGCCCTCATCCAAATAACTAGGGGTGGTGGTAAGGGAAAAATTGTGTCTGGCCTATCCCAGAAGAAAGCCTTGGATGATCTGAAGCATCACTTGTGCTCCACCCCAGTGCTTTCATTACCTAACATGCAATAACCCTTTGATATCGAGGAATATTCTTTAGACTATGTTGTGGATGTAGTCATCATTCAGCACGATCACCCCATTGCCTATCATAATGAGACATTGTCCAATGTCATGTGTAAGTAGCCTACTATCCATTATGCAAGCCTACCACTAGTGGAGGAATTACATTATTGGGAAGGAGACAATCATCCACATTTATCATAAGTCATTGTAGTTCATGCAGACATAAGGTAAATTACAGAATGACCGCCATCTAAAGTGGTCCACATATTTGCAACAGTTCCACCTTAACATCAAGTATAAAATAGGAAGTACAAACCGATTCGATGATTGATTCAACCAAACTCTAGTCGCGGGACTCACCATAGTGCTTGATTCTTGCAGCCATGAGACCTCTGGATGGCCCCACCTCTATGAGACAGATCCTAGCTTCCCAAGCACATACCATATGTTGGGCACAAACGCATTTGTCAGTAATTTACATCTTCAGGATGGGTTGTTGTGCCATATGGGCCATCTATTCATTTCATCAAGAGAGTGAGTGAAAATGATTTGGGAAGCCCACTATAGTCGGGTGGTAGGACACATTGGAATGGAAATTATAGTGGCAATGTTGCAGCAAAATTTCTACTGGTCAAAACTTCGACAAGATTTCAATAGGTATATCTGGCCCTACATTGCTTATGCTATTTCCAAACTAGCTATTAAGAAACAAGGCCTATACACTCCTCTCCCTACTCCTGACATGCCTTGGAAATCCATATCAATGGACTACATGTCGGGCCTTCCATCCAACAAGTGGGGAAATGACTTTGTTTTTTTGGTTGTTGATTTCTTTTCCAAGATGGTGAATATGGCCGCCTACAAGAAGAGCATCACAGTGGAGGCCACTACCAAGCTCTTCTTTCAATGAGTGTGGGTACACTTTTGGATCCCAAAAACCATTATCTCATATTGGGAAAGTCAGTTCCTTATCACATTCTGGTCGAACCTCTGATCACTACCAGACACCAAGCTCACAAATTCCACTACCTTCCACCCCTAAACGGATGGCCAAACTGAGGTCGTCAACTAGATGATCATGCACATCCTGCGCATGTACAATTTCAGGCACCCCCACACCTGGGATGAGAGTTTTCCCTATGTTTATCATAGCTACAATAGATCCATACATATCTTAATCAGCCACATCGCCTTTCAGGTGGGGTTGGGATTTTAGCCATTGTGTCCCATGGATGTTGCACTATCTTTGGAGGCCACCCAATTAGACTCGTCACATTCTCCAACTAGATCTGACAAAGCCACCTAGCTCATTGATAGGATCTACCACATCCACCAAAAGGTTCATGATATTTTACAGATGTCCATTTCCAAGTACAAGCAACACCATTATTAACACCGGGTGCCACACTAGTTTTAGGTAGGAGACAAAGTCCGGTTGCACTTGTAGAAAGAATTATTTACAAGGCCTCATCAAAAGCTTCTTCCACTCCATTATGGACCCTACACCATCACCAAGGATGTGGGTGAAAATGCTTTTGATCTCAACCTTCCCCCCTTCCTTGGCTTGCACCCATGGTTCAATGTGGACCTCCTTCAACCTTATTTTCCACCATTAATGGACACCTCAGAGATAACAGAACAATTGACACCAACAGAGGTCAAACCTGATTACATGGAACACGAATCCACTGATCATATCATGTACACACAGGTCAATGGAACTCACCAATAGAGGATCTAGCTTTATCAGGTTGTCAAAGTAGGATAGCTCCTGTACCAAGCTGAGTGGCTCACTCGATGCCAAATTCAGTAGAATTTTTCTCATCTAATGGGGGGAATCAATGCAATGGAGACCATTTCTTCCTAAGGGGGGGGGGGATTGATCCAAGAGGATCTCAGTGTCCACCCACCTTGTCCAATTGGCTCAAAACAGTTTTTTGGTAACTTACTATTTTTAGCAATTTTTCGGTTCCTAAACTTCCAGGGCCATTTTGAGGGCCTAAACAATGCTTTTTGCAATTAGGCACACAAAATAGGGCCAAAGGATTTGATTGAGCCACCTAAATTAATATCCTCATAAATACCTTTCCAACAAGCTATCGTGTTCCCTAAACGGAGATCATATGCAAAAATTATGACCCCGAGAAGTTGATGCACTAACTTACCTCAATGGGGACCACATGACTTTTGGTGCCTCATCTCCTAGGTTCAGGTTTTTTAATGTCTAGAGTTTGGGAATTCATGTTTATTTTAAAAATGCCTTCAGAGCCTCATTGTACTCATGTTCTTTCAAATGAGCATAGTCTTCACATCTCTTCTCATAGATAAGTTGTCACCATTCTAGCAAACTTGTCTTCAGTCTCCATTTTAGAGTTTTCAACATATTTCTTATTTAATAGAAGTTAAGTTTTATTGTATCTCTATTATTATTCACTATGTCTCTGTGTTAATATTATAAATATATGGTTTCATGTTGTTCCTCTCATAAATCTGGATCAGCGGTATCAGAGCAGTTTGCTCCTTATCATTTTTTAATGCATGTCCCTGACACGGTCAGGGTATAGAGAGTTGGGTCTTGATCTTGTTTCTGTTGAGGAAAAATTCTCTCACACACCAAAGAAATCATCCATGGTGGATGAAAATAAAGACAATGGGATAGGAGATCCTTTCAAAATGTTGCTTGAGGAATCCCTTGAGTGAGAGAGGAACGAGATGATGGACATATTTGCACAAATCCTTCAACGATTGCCTAAAAGAGATGCATCCACCTCAAGCAGAGGCATTTTCCCATTCAAGGTACAGATATATTGGTTACTTTTTTTGATCGATATTCTAATCTCAAATAGTTTTCCAACAAAACCCTCAAAACTATCATCCCTCTTGGTAAACCAGGAGGCAACACTGTGCATAGAATGCACCACGCAGTCTTACCCGAGATCGATTTTTGGGGGACTGCAATACTCAAGTGTTTGTAGTCTAGGAAGGAGTAGGTATTGTGTTTATATTTTTTCTATTATGCATTGTCATCATTTATCATTCATCTCCTTCTAGGTTTCATTCACCATTAACTATGCATGCATGTTGTTATAGTTAGTTTTAACCATTCATTCCTTAACTAATGATTAACATAATAGTAAAAACAATCATTCATAACATATAGAACACAATATCTTACCGTGGTTCACCCTCTCCTGGGGATACCTCCACAAATATCTGGCTCTTCTTCTCTTTTATTAATTCTGCTGCAAAATATATGTTGCACGCATTACATATTTAGGATTGCGATAAAAATTAGGGTAAGTACCCTCTAGGAGGCTGACTAGATCACACCAGGCTCCAAAACCTATGATTTGACCCTCAAATACTAGCTTATTCCACTCAACAAAAATGAMAATAATCAAATTCACCATAAACAACYGACCAAACTCTACCTACACCTCCTAGGTATTTATTTATACTACTCTACTGGCTTATAGCCATTACAATATTGTCAAAAACCAAAACCCTAACATGGTTAGTCTTTTCTTCATGTGTGCCACATTTCTTTTCCTCCTGCATGTTTATTTTCCTTCTTTTTATGCATGATGCTTTCCTTCCTCCTAAGGCGTGCGCTGAAAAATACACCTTCTCTTTCTAAATTAGGATTGTGCCCAAAATAGATCTTTCTCCAAAAATATGCCTACGCCAATAGGCCCCCAACACTAACATGTGGATAATCCAGAGCCATTCAGGCAATGCGCACTCCTTGTAAATCCTTCTTCAAGTCGTGGAATGTTTCTACTAGTTCCTTCCCTTTTTCTTTCACCTACACAACTTTATATGTTAGGGCCTCTACCATTTGTATTCTTATCTATTCCTCAAACAATGTTGTTCTCTCTTAATGTTATTGCACCATCCTTGTCTTCTCATCCTCCATCTCCACAATTACATGTGTTTCTTGCTCCTGGAGGGGATCCAACTGGGCCTGCCTTGTTTGCTTATTGATCTACACAGTTTTTAAGACTACCTGCAAGGTCTTCATCTCCTACATTTCCTTCAAGAATTCAGTAATTTTCATGGTTTTCTATCGCTACTTCAAATATTCCATTGCAGTGTTGATTTTATCCTCTTGTTGGTCCAATAGTTGGACCTATTCATTCTCCTCCAAATTAGTCCAAATTTGCGCAGTTTTGCAACTTCCTTGGCTTCTCTTTCCATGTCATTTATCTGGAATGTTTCTTGTTTCTCTCTTTTCTCTCGAACCTCAAGAGGAGTTGTAGGATTAAGTTTTTCTTTCAAATCCTCTATCTCCTGCCTTTATCCATCGATTTTCTACCCAATGAACTTTATATTTTCATCTGTGTACCTATCTGGTTTTTGCACGCTATCTTTTTCCTCCTCCTTTTATGAATTCAACTAGTCTCGGGTGATTTGTAACATCTCTATGACCCCCTACCAACTTCTAGGTTGGTGGCATCCACGCGGGCTCTGGATTTGACCTCCTACATTACACTAGCCTGGAGTCTGTATAGTGATTTTGTGGGTATCTGCGCCATGAATAACTGAAAGTTTTCTATGTCCCCCATGGGTTTTTGCACAGTCTCATGCTCAAATTTGACCATATATTGTGTGACCATGAATGTGTCACTTCCTTGCACCACTATCTAAATTGTATCGTCTTTTTCTCTCTTCGCAGGGGGTAGTTGTGTATTTTCAGGCTGTTGAGTTGTTGCCTGTTGTATTGTGTGAATTTGTAGATATTGTAGAGTATCATGGAATTCTACGAGTTTATCCATGATCTCCTCCCTTTTTTTCTTTTGTGGTGTGGACGACATCTTCCCCCTTGTCCTAGATCTTGTCTTCCATGAACTCAACATCATCCTCTATCAGGGTAATGAATGGGCCCTCCTTGGTGTATTTCATCTTTTTGTATGTTTCCTCCACATGTGCTATATTTATTTTTGTTTGTGAGGGATGTTCCCCACTCATCATCGTTTGTGCCCCCTCCTCACCAGTCTGAAATGTGTCTCCCTTCTCAGCATCCCCCTGAGCGTCTTCCCTAGGCACCATTGTTTTCCTCCTTGGCCTCTTTGGCACTATGTTGCTTCCAGATTCCTGAGTGTGTACCAAAAAATTCATGGTGTTAGAAGCTGGCCTATTTGTCTTTGTTGAGGGGCCTTCTTTGGCTTTCCCCTTGGGTTGGATGATGTCATTGATATTGTCTTTGTTGATTTTTTTTTTACT
>JASDQU011314054.1:0-21128 GCA_032191745.1 Picea mariana
TATGCTAGTTATACTTGCAAAAATTTTGGACATAAGGCAATTAATTGCAGAATCAATGAAAGGAACACATACACAAGAAACATGAATGGTGTAAATAGAATATATGGAAATAATCGTGGATTTGTCAATAGAATTTATAATTCATTTTCCCCATTGATGGACAAAAATATTGTATGCTACAAATGTAATTATCTTGGTCACAAAGCATGATATTGTAGATATAGGAATGAAGATGTCCCTATGCCAACCACAGTATGGAGAAGGAAAGAGATTCCAAACAATGAATATTGTCGAATAACATTGACCGCTGAAGAATGTAAAGATGAAGATGAATGGTACATAGACAGTGGATTTTCTTCACACATGACCGGGGATCAAGACAAATTCATCAGCGTGAAGAGAAAGGGTGGAAATGTTGCATTTGGAGATGACTCATCTACCAAAATACTTGGAGAAGGTGTAGTAGAACTTGGAAGAAAAAATGTAAAATAAAAGGATGTCCTATTAGTTGAAGACTTGAATCATAATATACTCAGTGTTAGTAAAATGTGTGATCAAGGATAAACTCTTACGTTTGAATCCTAAAAATGTAAAATCAGAGAAAATAACTCAAGAAGATTGGTTGCAACTACAACAAGAAGACCGAACAACATATACATCCTATACATGAAGAAGAGAGAGAATATACAAGCCACAGAAAAGGATTCCAAGGAAGAAAATGTCCCAAATACCAAAAATAAGGATGAAGTATTATTGAGTGCCACATGTTCAGGGGGAGCATCCCTAAAGAAGAGAGTTACCTTTTGTCATTAAACTCAGGGGAAGAAGCCCTACCCTTTTCCATTGATGTCAAAGGGGGAGAGAATTTGGGATCATAATGATAGGGGGAGAATGAGTGTTTCCATCAATGACAAAGGGATAGATTGTTGGAAGATTGGTTGTTGTCATTGATGTCAACCATAGTCATGGGTTTTGGACCGCAAGATTGATGAAGGTATTTGGACATGAAGTAAAATTCACATGTAGATACAAGACCCATGGATGGATAGCATACATCATGTTTTTTTTGGTGGTATGTGGAACGTCGTGTGGATCCTCATGGTTGAGGAGAAATGATTTTTTGAATATGACAAAGTGAATTGAAGAAGGAAGTACATGTAGGCCCTAAAGATAATTAAAGAAAATAATTACAAAATAAGAAATTGCCAGGTTGGCCCTAATGTTAAAAGGAAGTGACATAAATGGTATAAATAAATATCATTATACATTCATTTTATACGCAAGTCGAATTTCAGAGGAAATCAAAAGTAAAGAAGGTCGTATTTCAAGGGAGGATGAAGTCTTTTGGTGATGTGTTCTAAGGTATGTTATTTTTAGGTCATCTTACCACTTTTTCTATAATTTTTTTTCTAGAATGATTCATATGGTGAAATTGATATGGTATTGAGAAGACATATCAAGGTACCTATGGTAAAAAATTCAAATCTTGATTTGCTATAATTATGGAGATACACTATGTGGAAGATAGGGTTTGTAACCAATCCTGAAGCTAGTCAATAAACAAGTGTTCCGGGTAAAACAATCATAACGTCTTCATCAATAATCAAAATGACGTGGGACAAATTTCATTGCTAAGAGTAAGGACTGTAGTTTCTTGTGTCCAAGTTTCAGAATCTAATGTTAAATATTGAGCACGGGGAATTATGTACAAGTTTGGTCTCCTGAATAAACCAGAATTGAACAAGGCCTACAATTCTCTCTATAACTTCTTTTTGGGGAGGATTCAAGGAGTAAAACTTGGAGGAGTTTCAGAGAATACATTGAGTAATATTATCTACAGGATCCCAGTACTCCAAGAATTGAATAATTTTAGAAATTGAAGAAGTCTCATGAAGCATTATCAAGTTCTATGTGATGATTGGTTGATGGTGATGATTTAAAGTAAAGTTTTATTATCNGTGCATGGTGTATTGTGGTGTATTGGTGTAACTCTTATACTATTGTTCATTGCTAATTGGATATAATTGAATGGTTTAAGTATAAGTTGAAAAATATTTTAAATTGTACTTGATACTGATTCACCCCCTCTCAATATCAACATGATGTTAGATTCTCCCAACATTTTCTCAACCGAGACTTACTACAAGAATATACTCATTCTAATAGACTATAATAAAATATATATATATATATCACTTCATAATAGACCATCATCAAAAGGACATATATATTACTTCATAATAGTATCCTTTTGATCACATTAAAGTACCATTATAGTCTTCCAAAAAATGACAAACCATATATGTGAAAGAATATTGTAAGCATATGATGATTAAACATAGGGATCATGATGCACCCATCCCTCACTTATGATAGCTAATAGAATACCACTTTTTACAAATAATCAATAGTCTTATTCATATCTCTATAAATATGATGGAAATACACAATAGAGAATGTTGATTTTATAGAAAGAATCTCCTTAAGAATCAATTGTAAAATAAAAAATTTCATCTGAATCACATCATTTACCTAATTTATCACCAATAGAGAATTTCCAAACATGTGTAGTTGAGAAACCCATTTTTCATCTATTGAGATCAAGGATAGTTGTAAGGCCATTAGTTGTGTAAAATTTGTGCATTCTATATATATCAACATTATAACAAAAACAATGATGAATATAATGGTTTTAATGTCCAAATATCCATAGAGGAATCACATGTCAGAAAACAAAGTAGTGAACTTCAACTTAGAATTAAAAACCTCTTTTACAACATTATGATATATATTTTGAAACTGTTTTTAGCTATGTTTTTATTAAATTCATTTCACTCAATATTTTTCACCATTTTAGTGTTGAAATCAATGCTTCAGATCGATTTTCTCTATATCAAGTCTTAAATTAATGCATTGATTCATTTTCACAATATCATTAGTAAAATCAATGCATCCTATTTGTTTTCATTATATCATTGTTGAAATCAATGCAACTAATTGATTGATAATAGTGATATTTTTCACATAGCATATTTTGCGTCAACCATAAAATCAATGGACTATATTATCACTCAAATCAATGCATTAGAACCATTGTATATTTCTTTATAAAAAGTTCATTCTTAAAATATCTTTTCCTTTTTATTTCATCAAGTAATTTGGTTTTTTTCTTAACAAAGGAATACAAATAATATGCAATGGAAAGCTATTTTTCCCTAATAATTAATGATGGCTTATTTTTTTATTTCTTTCCATTTTAATTAAATGAAACACTCAAGAGTAACAATAAAATTATCATTGAAAGTTCTAATAATTTTAGGGTTCCATAATGTTGGACACCTAATCATTGGTGGTTGTGTTACTTGTAACAATATTGTAAATATGAATAGTCGTAGGTGATAGGAAATGTCTTCAGTTATGGATGACCATGAGTCATTTATTGTTTTATTTATTAACTAATCATGCTAATGAAAATCACATAAATGTGGAGTTATATTTTCTACCATCCCTAGCTTGATAGTGATATCAGAGCCTGGTTAACTCCATCAATAGAGTACCTGTCATAAGCCTAGCATGTTGAAATGCCTATGTTGGCTTGATTGTCTGCCGTCACTCTGCATTCTTTCTTATTCTCTATTGATAGTTGCACCAACATAATTTCTTCACCTTTTCGACGTTCCATGCAGTTGTCGAATGAATTCTTCCTTTCACCAACCTATTATCAGATCCATACGAAACCCTCAAATTAACGTCTTTTATCACTCATTCCTAACAAACCTATTGTCGATTGCATTGTATTACGTGATTGCGATGAGGAAACCCTGATGTGAGCGACTTCCATTTGAATCATTGTTATTTTTACAAACCACTCATTCAAATCATGTCATTTGATTTCTTTGGGACATGAATTTGCAATCACTGTGAGGTCTAATCAAATATATTGCATCAACTCTCTAATCATGGTGGTATCGTGCTCATGATTCTGCTATCATTGACTAATCATTCTCTCGCTATTGGTCGACTCCTTCTACATGGTTTAGTAACCAAACTCCAACCTAGATCCCATTTCTTGCAATGTTTCCAAGCGTTATACACCTAGCCAACTATTGGATGAGGTATGGAGGCACCCATCACCGATATTGTTGATTTTTTACAAAGCTTAATCTATTAGTGAAGGCACATGTACTCATCCCCCTTTTGTTGGTATATAATATTTATTGGTATCCCATGTTTGTTTCTTATTTACCTATCAATCCGTAGACTAACTTCTTCTGCTCATCACGGGGATAATCGAACTTGTTACATCCTTTTAAGAGGAACCATTTCCCCAATTTCACTACACACCCTCGACCTAAAAAAGAAATCTTCCCACAGTCCATCCAGGGAACCACATGATTATGGACTTCCCCCACTCTTCTTTCTCATGGTGAATCAAAACAAGGAGAACTCCATATCTATCTGGTCTCTTGGTGAAAATTTTATCTCAAAACTAGTTAATATATATGAAACAATCATTGGCGCATCCAAAATAAAGTCCAAGGAAACATATGTTTCATTTCTTTGTAAGAACTGCAATAATGTGAAGGAGATTTGAAAATATCATGGGATTTTTTTTCACACATGGTTGCACTCATGCACGACCATCAATGCATGCATATTTGAATTCTATGGCATTGTAATCATTAACCACCAGACCAACGAGTAACAAGATCAAATACAGTCTTCTGTAACGATAAATATTTCTTGATTTCATTTGTCAAGTAACAAATGAAAGGGAGTGGAAAGAAGAAGTTGAGAGGAAAAGGGGGTTGGCATAATATTTGTCAAAAATATAACCTTCATTATACATGTTGTTGAATGAATGGGTCACATGAAGCCACCAACTACAGAGTTCCATGGAAAATTATCAAAGAAAAAAGATAGAGTCAGAAAGGAGACAAAGATAGAACTTCAAGACCAGGGAAAGGTAAAACACATGTTCGTTATGTCGTTTCCCATTGCAATATAGAAGTAACTAAATATCTATTCAATAATTCATTTTCTTCTTGGGGAGATGCATGGCTTCTTGACATAGGCATAACCTCCCACATGAAATTTCAAAGAGATTTCTTCAAACACTTTGATGACAATGTAGATGGCATACTTTATTTTACAAACAGATCAAGCCTTAAGCCTTCGAGAATGGGCACCATCACGATTAAGTTTCTTGGACTTCCAAATTTTCTTCTACACAATATAATCTATCTTCATGAGTTGAAAAGGAGCTTGTTGTCCCTTATGCACATTATTAACACTCTGTAAATTTGTTTGGTTGATAAAAAAATGATAGAGGTAACCTACAAACCAACTTCACAGCTGAGTAATATCCTGATCAGCTTAGAGAGGGCTCTCTCCTATCACTTGGTCTTTAATAACGAGTTTTCTTTAAAAATTCAATGGCTAGTTTTTATTGTTTTGGGGGTTTTTTTATAATTTTGCTGGAAAGTAAGGGGAGGGACACTTAGGGCTATGGAGTCAAAATACTGAAATGAATTGAAGCACTGACTGGTCTATAGAAATATCCAGAGGATAAAGGATAAATGAGGCAATGAATCTGAGTTATAATTTGTAAATTTGTAGAGTGTAGGAAGAAAAGAAAACATATAACTGCATCAAAGCATTAAATAAATGAATTCTGAATTAGTTAGGAAGAAATTAACACAGTTTAAATTGATTCATCCAAGAGCATCACGAGATGAATTATGGGCCTTTCACTATCCAATTTAAATAGAAGACAATGAAAATGAAATCATAAATACAGGAAATACATAAAAAGAGAGGAGACAAAACTCAGATCATTGCCATTAGAATATTTTCATGGAAACTTCAAGACTTCTTCCTGTGTATTCAATTCAGCTTTAGAAAATTACATTCAAGTTCTGAATAGATACAATCGCGTTCTTGCACTTCTACCCACCTCTAACACATTTGGAACTCCTAATATTTATACAATTTGAGTTCCTTCGGTTTGAAACCGATTACAATGATTAAAATGAAACGTTTTGATTCTGAAACCAATTACAATGATTAAAATGAAACGTTTCGGTTCTAAAACTGATTACAATGATTAAAATGAAACGTTTTAGTTCTAAAAACGATTACAATGATAAAAAAGAAACATTTCTTAATCCAGATTCTGGCTTCTCTGGCATTTTTGTCCCTCTCTTCACCCTCTGACTTTGTCTTGACCCTTCGTGTGACTTGTTTTCTTTTGTTGACCTTTGGACATCATTTTCTAGGCCATGGAAAACTTAGTTTGGCCTTAACCAACTAGATTATCTCCTTCAATTGCAAGTCAAGAAATTCTCTATCTCAGATATAATTTTCTCCCTGAAAACGAGTGGAATTGGCAAGCCGAGTTAGTGTATTGTTGAGATGCAGTTGAAAAATGGTGGTCATGCCAAGGTTTTAATGGTTCAATATTTGAAATAATAATAAAATAAACAAACAACCTCCCTTTTATACTTCCCCACTATTATCACTCCAAGAAACTCTTTGAGGTTGTAAGACAAAGATGTTTGGTAACTTAAATTAAACTTGTTTTTGTGTTTTTTGTATGTGTGGATCAATGGGATAACTCAACTATAGTGTAGAATTCAGACAGTCAAAATGGATAATCAAATGAACCAGTTCTCTCAAGGATCAATAATCAGATAGTAGCTTTAAAGTGGGTGAATAAATCAATGCTTATAAACCATATACACAATGTAGGGTTTAACAAACAATGTAAGCAACTATTAATCAAGTTATGAACTAACTAATGAGATGACATTCATATTGCAGTTAAAACAACTTGAATAAGAGTACATAAGGAAAGGTGAAATATGACATCAATAGAGAGAGAAAACTGTGATTTGTATTATTATATGAAAAGGATGTTTACAATATAGTGTAGTCCATGTATCCAAAATTGAACCCCCCTCTCTCTTACATCTATGATATTAAATAAGATTTACAAATTATTTTCAATATCCTCCAAATATGGATCAGATAACCTCGTTTCTTATCTCAAATTTGAAATTGTGAGGTGGCTAGAAAAGACATAAATTTATGGAAAAATGATGCTCCACGATTCACCTATATCCTCCAAATAAAAAAATATTTTGGAAAAATGAGAGAGGTTATTGAAGCGCCATCCATTCTTATGAAAAACATCCTTCAGTTTCTAAGAATAGTATTCCAAATCATCACAATATGTCCTTAAATATAGTGACTAAAACAGGAAAAGCAAAGTATTTAATTTCTGGAAATATGGTGCTCAAAGATTGACCTATATTTCACAAATCAAAATATATCTTGGAACAATGAGAGAGTTTATTGAATATCCACCCGTTCTTATGAACAACCTCCTTCATTTTCTGAAAATACACTTCTAGATGATCAAAATCTGTCTCCCAAGAAGGTGACTAAAATAGGAAAATCCAGATTTCCAAATCTAGTCATATTCCTACATTTTAGGATTTGATCTCTTGAATATTTCTATTGATCAAATGAAGTGCCACCTGCAGTCATGTATGATATTTGATAATATATATGATTATTCATCATCATCTTCTCCTTAATAAACTCAACCAAGTCAAATTTGACCTTTTGACCAGAACAATACATTTTGGAAATTTTATGAAAAAGATGCCTCATCTTGTGGGGAACGTTTGACTACCTTCCCGAGATCTAAATGAAGATATGAAAGTACCATTGGAAATATTATTATGTCTAGTTGTCAATCAACTATTTGAGCATGTAAAACAGACTCTCCATGGCTCAGAAAATTGATTTTTCCCAAGGCAGTTTATCAGCTGAAAAACCTACACTTTCACCAGCTCACTACACTATGAAAACAATCATTTAGTCGGTGAAAAGGGAGACTTTCACTGGCTTACTACACTGTGAAAAATTCATTTAGCTGGTGAAAGCTAAAATTTGCTTTTTGGTATATTTTGAGATGCCACATCATTTTTTATTGGGTAATAAGATTTAAATCCAATCTTATACACTTTAAAACTTAAAGATTTATAAATAAATATTTACCTTATTATCATATTATGATATGATATCAAAACAAATTTTAGAATGAATTATTTGATCGCTAACATATGGATCCAACTGGGATGGAGACCTCCCTTCGAGGTTTCCAAGAACCTGGCAGACCTTGTGCCTTTAGTATTTGGCATGGAGTCATTTAGCCTTTATGATTTATCATCTGAAAACTTGTAGCAAACGTGTAACCTTCCTGTAACCTTCTTGTTTATTCATTAAATCAGTCAATTGAAAATAATCAAGTTGCCTGTTTCCCTCAGAGATCTCAATGCTAAATACAGGCTTCTTAATCTCTATCTGAGAAGAAAGCATGATGAAATACTGAGCTGGACTTTTCATCTCATCATCTTTCTCTCTGTATCTGTTGCAATCTTCCTGTGTTTGCAAATAAAAAAATTGAGGTTTTCTCTTAGTATCTGCTACAAACTATAATCTGGAATTTTGATCTTCATTGTTGTCTAATTCCTTTCACAGAGGTGGTCCTCCTTGCTTTCTTCCCATCATGCAATAATCATAGGTTGATCTGCACACAGCTGAGACATATAACTTTCTAAATGAGGAAAGTGTTGGCACTGGTGAAAACAATCCTGTATAATCAATTGATAGATGAAACCCCATAAATAGAATTTTTAAACACCATGAATTGGAAAAAGGAATGATGGCTTTGGTTTGATGCCGACAGAGATCTAGTACATTATTATCCTGATGTAATGATGATCAAGCGTTCATCACTTCTTTAACCTGTCCTCGGTCTACCACATGAAATACATGATCAAATCTATCATGATATTCCACTAAGATGTGGTGAAAAGGTGTAACCGTTCCTTTGCCTCCATTAAATTCTCCATCATGATCACATGAGATGTGTACAACATGCCCCTTTCAAGTTTCTAAAGACGCTAGAGAAAAAAACCATATCAACACTTTCACCGACTCGCTTGCTGCTGAGAGTTCCATTTATTCATTGAAACCTTGAACTTTCACCGGCTAACTTCAGCTTCAAAATAGATGTTAGCCGTTGAAAATATTTTCTTCAAATTTTTTGAAAATACCTTTGACAATAAATTTATTATTGAGAAATAACAATAGGAAATAAAAAAATTATAAACTATACTTCGACATTTGAATTTCTAAAAAATCTATGGAACCCTATTTATGACCATGCCATCACCACAAAATGAGACAAACTAACTGATTCATTTTGGGAGATAACATTTTGTTTTTTCCACCTAATCCACTACTATACTAAAAACTGTATGTAGTTTGTTGTAGCCTGCCTGCTTATTTCAGAAATAAACAATTGAACATGATCTAGCTGCTCATATGAGGAAATTATTCTCATTCCTACTCCTACTTCTAATCAGTAGGGGAAAACAGATCAAGTAAAATTAAATCTCCAATGCAACCAAGAAAGAAATTGATTTACTGGTAACCTCCTTGATCTGAATCCAAAAAAGAAAGGAAACCATAGCATGCAGAAATATAGTTTGAAATGATGGCAGAACCAACCATCATCTGACAAAAATATATTGACATTTATGTTGCTCATAAACTCCAAATAGTCAGCAATAGGGTCAATAAATCCACAAAGAAATAGCTCCCTTTGTTGTTGTTCCAACTGAAAGAAAATTTGTTGCTTTTTTTCTTCACTAATGTTAATGTTGAATGTGGATTGTTCTTCCTCTGTCAAATGAAAAAACAAGCTCAAATGATGATATGAAACTTTCTTCTCCTCACCTTCCTCCTCATAACTGTTGAAATCTGCCTTGGTCTGCAAATTAGAAAGTTGAGGGTTGTCCTTAGAATCTGCTACAGATCCCAAGTTATTACAAAACATTTTCTCATCATCTTCATCCCTTTCATAAAAAATTGAAATAAAATGTACATAAGGAGAAATATAATCCTCTTGCTGTCTTTCTTGGAGATTATATCTTTTCTGAAATTCATGTTCCTCGTGGTTACTATCATTTTCCTTGGTCTGTAGATATGAAAATTGTGGGCCAGACTCATTTATTTCAATAGATATTTGACCAATATTAAACTGATCTTATCCATGTGTAGTTAAAGACATCAATTCTTCATATTTGTGAAGATCGAAAATAATGGTAATAGGAGAGACATGGACTCTTTCATTATTTCTATCTAATTCATTTTTATGTGAAAATATATCATCATGAAGATCATTAGAGAGATGATGTAGATGATGAGTGTGAGGCCCTTCTCTATTTACATCTTCAACTCTATTGTGCAATTCATATTCTACACAACAATTATCAAATAAAAACTTATCTAAAAAGAACCTTTTGCAATGCTCATTGAATACTCTATGAAAATCCTTCAATGATGAAATACTAGAAGGAGGCAAAGAGAAATACCATGGTCGTGCATCACCATACAGCGAGTGCATGAACATCTTCATGCTTCAGATCTAGTAGATCCATGTACTCATGAAACTTTTTGAGGTGTTCTGCAAGATTATCTTCTTTCTCCTCTTTGAAGACAGGTAGAAAATCTCCCCATTCTGACATATGAGGTACTGGATGTGGGAAACCAGAAACTGAAGAGAATTATAGAGCTGCAAACCTCCGAGACAAAAGAGAAACAAATGATTTTGAGATCTGAATATTGTGGAGTCGCCACTGAATCTGTCCTTCATGGAGTCGCCAGATAGATGATTACAAGAAAGAAAATGTCCAGACTTTTTCTATCATCAAAGATGGATCTATGTCGTCTCCCAGGGAAGTTATTGTTGAATTGGTGTTCATCACCTCCTTCGGGACTCGCAACATGGTCTAGCGGCTTCCCGTGGATCCATTAACTCTAGCGGTGATGAGTTTAGCAATCACCTGTGGGTTTTGGTCTAATGACAACCGTTCTACTGCAAAACTGGTATCAGAGAGAAAGGTTATGGGTTCGAGTCTGCTCGATTGGTGTCAAGTATCTCAGTTGGTGCTGAGGGGGAGATTGTTGAATTGGTTTTCATCACCTCCTTCTGGACTCATGACATGGTCTAACAGCCTTGTTACACATCAAAATTAATCAATTGGATAAGTGTCGCATGTTCCTCTTAATTGTCATAAGTGTCGCATCTTCCTTACAACTTTCACAAGTGTCGCAAGTTATTCATAAGTGTCGCAAACATTGCTCAAAGCATACTGCCATAATGACGACACTAAGGAGGCACCTAAGACATCTCATACACTTGATTTGGAGAAGAGGAATTGATTAACTGAAGTCAAATAACTCTTAACACCTGAGAAGAGCTCTTAAACCAAGGTTCTGAGGGTGAGCGCTCCCCTACATCAGCCTTAGGAGCACTGGCGCTCCCCTATAAGGCCTCAGGGAGAGTTATAATGATTTTCTGCCCCTCTGAAGGAGCGTTGGCGCTTCCCTCAATCTCTCTAGGGAGTGCTACAACGCTCTGATGCCTGTTTTGAAGGAGCGCTGCCTAATCTGAGGTAGTAGTTGGCCTGTTGAGGAGAATAAGGGGAGGATCTTTCAAGTTTAGAAGGTAGTTGCATTTTAATTCCTGGTTCCATCTGGAGATCCCTGATCTAAGGAGGAATTTCCTAACTTGTTCTAAAGATAACTCAAGAGGTTAAGCTCCTCTTAACCTATATTAGAAAGCTCTATGATGGTGAGAAGGGAGAAGAATTGCTAGCATAAAACCTATGATCTCATAGGAAACACACAGTCAGCCAAAGGACAGCGATCAGTGAAGTTGTTGTCATCCAGGTTGTGGATCTTTTGAGCAAGGGTTAGACGAAGGGGACTTGACGAAGCTATTGCATTTTCATCTACAATTGTAAGTACTGCTGTCATTATTCTCATTAATATGACATGTTTGGCTTGTTTCTTTCTAGTTTGTGTCTGATGTTACATGAACTTATCATTGATAGATAGATCTGTTTTCAAGCTAATATCAATAGAGTAGGAAGTGGTTGTATCTTGTTTGTCTACAGGACTCAGCGAGGAGCAAGGGATCAAAGCCCAACTCGGAGCGTGCAGGGACAAACGTCGATAAAGAGGTACTTCTGTTCTCATTCCTTCTCATGTGTTAGTTTGTATAGATTTGAAAGGATTTCAGTGTCCACGTTAAGAATTTTCTGTCTTAGAGTTAAGGCCAAGCTCTTTGAGGCAATCTACCTGTCCGCAGGGAGATTTTCCTACAACAGAAACTGGTGACCATATTGGGGAGATAGCCTCAAATCGAAACCTCTTGTTTTGATTTCTCCTCATTGACCTTGTTCTACCCCTTGATTGTTTCAGACCTGGTTTACTCCTCTTTTGATTGGTTTCATGAGAAGATTGGCTCCCTACCCCATCACACTCAACCTAATTGTCAAGATTGAATTACAAGTTTTGGATTTTTTGACATTTTTGGGAGTTTTTGAACCTGGCGCCCCTGTCCCTGTATTAACAGAGCGCCAGCGCTCCCTAATAGCCTTACACGGAGAACTATAATGCTCCTTGTCCTTGACAATAGGGCGCCAACCCTCCTTTGGCCAATAAACCTTCCAGAATTGTTTTTTCATGGTTTTTCCTCTGTGCCTCTCTTGCTGGGTAACCTTGTGAGTCAATCCTTCTTCTTTCTAGCTTTGACATCTATCTTTTTCTTGGAGAACAAGCATCTTGTTGTTTGGATTTCGTAGCCTTATTCACTATTGTTGTTGATTTTTTTTTCCATTTGGAGTTTGAAACCCATGCATTGTCTTTATCTCCTCGTCAACTAAATGAAAAAAGCTGGTGAAGGTCATCAAAGGTCTACATGTCTTTTCATTGGTTTTAGTTAAGATCTTTGTTCTTTGATTTTTTCTTTCGGGTGTGAAGTTTGATTTCTCTTTGATTGTTTCTTTTCTTTCACTTCTTGTTTTGATCACAACGAGAGGGTGTGTTGTTTGTATGATTCTTTCTTCTGTTGGTCTGATTTCCATTCATCCAAGAAGATAATTAGCAAGACGAGCATTGTGTTGAATTAATCATTATTCATATGCAAACAATAAAAAAACATCTTCATGATTGATTATGCATGTTAGAAGGCATCTCAAAAGTTTTAGCATAATATCAGGATTTGATTGAAGAAAATTTGTTTGAGGACATTCCTTATTTGTGCTTGTTAGTGGAAAGAACTCTCTCTCTCCCTTAGATAGATGTTCATTGAAAATAAATGACTGCTTATCATATTTGATGCATTTTTGGGACTAAGTCACAATTCCATTCGTTTCACTTCCATGCACCCCTTTTTGCGTAAAGAACAGCTATAAAATCAACGCTAATTAAAAATTATTTAGAACTTTTTCTTTTCTAGGATCCTCCACCAACAGTAGACTAGGCTTAGTACTTTGGATTAGGCTGTTAGCATAACTCTCCAAAGTTTCCAAAATAAACAGTATCATCCTGAGTTAGGGAGAGTCAAATCCAATCATCATATAAGTCTGCCTGGGATCCCCCTCTAACACAGGGGTTACGCACGAGGTCGCATTCAGGTGAGCTATGGGGACTAACCCTCTGTGGTTTAACTGATTGTGGTGGTCAGATCGTATTATGGGGATCACTTTGAGGTAAATCCACAATTACTGCGTGGAAGCCTTTAGTTGATTTCTAACTCGATACCTTGCTTGTACGTTCGGATCGGACTGTCGACTGTTCTCGCCCAGGGGCTGACTGTGAATTGGTAACCTTAGTGGCCATAATCTTTAGGGTATTACACAAGGTGATGGTGATGGGAAGTCTCACTGTACCTGGAGCATACATTGGTCAAACTCACTAGGGCTCCTTGGAGGGTAAATCCACAATTACTGTGTGGAAGCTTGCACCAAGGCACAAGTCCGTTAAGTAGGTCGCCATTGTAACTGTTCCACCCTATCCCCGCCCCTTCTAAACTTGATCACGCGACGTTGGATTTCATCACCAACTAGTGCGGTCATCAAAAGAAGGTCTCGTTTGCTTGGTTGTGATTCTTAGATTTTTATTAGCGTATGTTGTTTCTTTTCGGTAGTTGGCCATAGATTTCTTTCGCCGACACTTTCTCACCAACATCGACCCTCCACGCCATTCACAGAGGCTACAGAGACTTCCTCTAGAAAATATGGAAGGAAACACCCCTTTACGCCCTCATTCCATGGAGGAATCTCCTCAACAGAGCAAGGTTCAAAACACTGCAACTTCCTAGGAAGAAGTTCCCACTGCTTTAGAGAATTTTCGAATTGTTTCAGAGTCTTCGGAAGCTTTTCGCATTCTGGAGGGATATGAACGACGTGTCCTCCAACTGAATTCCGCTGGTGAATTTGTCGTTGTCAATCCTTCTGACATTCCGGATGGGTCTCCTCAAAACCCTTTAGACGATGACCCTTTTTGGACTGCAGACATTGTTCGAAGTCCACTGTGCCTGGTGCGATATCTTTATGGAACAGGGGAAGGTGTCGATGCGCCCATCTCCTACACCGTACCCCTAAACCATTTTACCGGTACCACCATTTTTACAGCCACACCGCCCGTTGGTCTGAGCACATCGTCCGTTGGCCCAAGGTCTACTCTTCCCCTCCAGACGGCCCAATCTACAATAGTCCCTCACATTTTGACTATTCCCACCGATAATGCGCTGGTCAACCAAGCTGCGATTGGCACACCTGTAACACCAAGACCTACACTCCCTTTTGGGTACAGGGCACTAAATGCTTTCACAGCCACTACTACCCAAGCCACTACTACCCAAGTTGTGCCAGGAAATTCCATACCTATCCAACAACCCTGGGGAATCGGTCTTGGTGGCCCTAATCCGCTCGGCGGTACTGGTCAGTCATTTACGTCTGGTTTTCAAATTTTGGGAACTCTACCTCAAGATGGGGGGCATCCTCCCACGGGAGGACAAATTCCATTTGGAGGGAACCCTCAAGCTGGGGGGCATCCTCCCACTGGAGGACAAATTCCATTTGGGGGACACCCTCATGCTGGGGGGCAACCTCAATCCGGAGTCTACCATCAACCGCATGGACAAAATGTGTCTGCCATACCTAACCCGTGGAACGTCCCTTTTCCAGGAAACCCATAGTCTTCGATAGGACAAAATTCTCAGACTCCGCAACAACCTCCTCATGGACAAATGCCAAACCCAACCTATAACTCGCAAAACCCATCCGGTTATCCTCCGCTCACACATGCTTCTCAAAACACCTCAAATCTTGTGTACCTTGGTCAAAACCAACCTCATACAAGAGGGCCAACTAGTTATAATTATCCACATAACCCAGTGATTGGCCCCAGTGGTGTCCCCATGCCACACCAGCATTACCCACAGGTTAACCGACAACTACCTTTTCTAGCCACCCTGGACGTTCCAGACTTGTCTCGGTTAACGAATGATCCTATTTATCATTCTCCGGTTTGGCTAGCTATTCCAGCTAAACTTCCTTCTGATATCCCAAAATTTGACGGAAAGTCCGGAGAAGACCCAAACAACCACGTGATGACTTTCCATTTGTGGTGTTCATCCAACTCCCTCATGGACGATTCTATTCGTTTGCGTCTTTTCCAATGAACACTTACGGGTTCCACAGCGAAATGGTATATTGAACTACCACGTGCATCTTTTCATGATTTCAACTCCCTCGCCATGTCCTTCCTCACACACTTCCAATTGCCCATTCGATACGAGACGGGTACTAAACTATTAACCTCCCTTCGTCAGACAACTTCCGTACATATCTCTGATCATATCCATGAATGGAGACGACGACGAAGGCTAATTAAAGCGGTCATTCCTAACCAATTGTTAGTGGAATGGTTCTCTAAATCATTGTTACCCCAGATTGCTCATGATGTTGCCATGTGTGGCCTAGTCACCGAGGAAGAAGCCATTGCCCGAGCTCAATACTTAGACTTAGTCTATTCATAATCCAGTACTTTGTAGGAGTTGATACCGAATGCTACTCGTGCCACTAACGATCCATCCAAACCATCATCTGCTTCCCACACGGATGGAGTTATTGGTTCCGTCAAAACCCAATCTACTACCCAGTCGGCTGGAATAATTCAGCAGCCCGCTTCGACAGTCGTTCCCAGCCCGACTACACCCTCTTCTACCTCCCCTCAAACTCAGGTCTCTAATGTGAATGCAGTCCAATCGACCCCTTCACAACAACCTGGGGGCAAGAAGAAAGAGAGAAACAAACCAAAGAAAAACAATAACAATGAACAACCAAAAAATCACCCCCAAACCCCTGCTACCGGAAAACAACCACAATCAAAACCGAAATTCCCATGTCTCATTTGTGGTGATGATCACTACACCTGAGACTATCCACATCGCGATGAAGTGGCCAAAATTTTCAAGGGAAATTCACAACCCGTTGTGCTTACTCAGCCTTTTCCACAGCAACAATCTTTGGTTGACCAAACCCCCACGCCAGGGGGAAGTTCCAACCAACCGCATGATGAGGCCTTGACAAGTGACCACATTTACATGTTTAACGAGGTTAATCTAACCACTCTCTCTGCAACATATGACACGCCAGTTAAACCTGATAAGGCGAAGACTGCTAACGGTTCTTCACTAGACCCGTTACCATCCTCTGTTAATCCTCTGTCTGTTAGCCCTCCATCTGGGCCACTTTAGATTGAAAACCCTTCGTTTGACTCCATCTTACGCCCTCCTAAGAGCACCATCTAGAAATCTACCTTCAATCCTAATTCACGGGCCATCCAAAATTACAATATTGTAGAAGATTTGGCCCATGCCCCGTGTGCTATGTCTGCCTTGGAAGTTCTACAACACTGTCCTAGCCAATGTAGAACGCTCTTAGCCGCTATCGACGCTTTTGATCCTGAGTCATCAAACAACCTCACATTTAATCTGGATGATCATCAACCGTGACTCTCCCACCAGCTTGCCTTCCAAATTGATGTTGTTGTTCACAATCAACAAATCCACCGAACTATCCTGGATGAGGGAGCCTCTACCTGTGTCATGTCTCTAGCCTATTGGAAAGGCTTAAAATAACCTACCCTTAACAAATCCCCTATGATGTTACGCGCTTTCGATGGACGAGGTTTCCATCCTCATGAGTTATTACAATCCCTAGCCGTTCAGTTAGGAGGAAAAATTGTTACTGTTTATGTCGAGGTGGTCGATGCTCCCCTCGATTACAACCTATTACTCGAAAGAAGTTGGTTCTACGCTATGAATGTCGTCGCCTCATCAGTGTTTCGATGTGTACAATTCCCCCATCAAGGCAAAATTGTCACTGTCGATCAGCTTTATTTCTGTACACTCGACGCTCGCATCCCTGCTACCAACAACATTCCCTTTTTGGGAGACCACCCAGTTACGTATAAAAGCGTTGGTGTTGGCTTATTGAAATATTCTAGCCTTATGGGTACTTTCCCTACACCAATTCCACCTACCGCACATCATATTGTCGCCGTCAATATGATCTCGACTATGCCTTATCAATCCTTGGAATCATATGATCCTTGGATTGTACCTAGTCCCCTCGAATTCGATGTGCTCGGTGACATTATGCCACTTAGCCCAGCTGAGGCCGCATACATAGTTATCCAATCTGCCTCTCCCTCTTCGAACAATCCACATTCATTGGCACCCGATGCTTACTCGATTCCCTCATGGTTGTATTCCCTGTCATCTGCTGTGGATTACATTTCCTAAATTTTTCCTTCAGAATAATCTATTATGGAAATGCTTAGCATTGACGATCTTCCTTGGGATGATAACCATCATCGATCCTCTTTTCTTCCGCCTTTGGAAGAAATTCACCAATACATACGCTCTGTCTTCCCTCTTGATGTTACCAATGCTCCGCAATCTCCCATCCTCACACAAGATACTCTCTCTGAGGGGAATATGGGTAACATCTCTACTATGATCGCTATTGACATTTTGATCAAAAAAGATGTGGAAAACATCAACCTTGGTGTTAATTGCACACCCGAGGAAGTGGTCTCTTACACTTCTTTGTTTAAAGAATTTTGTGATGTCTTTGCATGGAGTTACGAGGAAATGCCAGGGATCGACCCTTCAATCGTCGTACACAAAATCAAAACTTACCCTGACGCGAAACCGGTTCGACAAAAGCTTCGCCCGGTTCATCCCAAGAAAATCGCAGCTATAAAGGTAGAAGTTGAAAAACTTCTAAAATCTAGCTTTATCTACCCCGTCCCTTTGACAGAATGGGTCTCCAACCTTGTTCTAGTTGCCAAAAAACAAGGGACCATCTGTGTTTGTGTGGACTATCGAGATCTCAACAAAGCTTGTCCTAAGGACAACTACCCTACGCCCTTCATTGACCAAATCATCGATAATTGCGTGGGGAGCGTAATCTTGTCTTTCATGGATGGCTTTTCTGGGTATAACCAGATTGAAATCTTACCTGCTGATCAACATAAGACAGCCTTTATCTACCCATGGGGGAATTTCTCCTATCGAAAGTTACCATTTGGCCTCAAAAACGTTGGTACTACTTTCCAACAGGCCATGTCGTATGCTTTTCATGATATCAAGCACATCGTAGAGCCTTACCTCAATGATTTACTTTCCCATTCATCCAATCAATTCGATCACATCAATCACTTGCGGGCAATTTTTCTTCGATGTCGGTTCTACCGTATTCGCTTGAACCCCCATAAGTGCATTTTTGTTGTCGAATCCGGTCGACTCCTCTGGTTCATTGTCTCTAAAGACAGGATTCGGGTGGATCCCTTAAATATCAAGGCCATTCTATCCTTACCCCCACCTACCAATTTGACCCAACTCCAGAGTTTGCAAGGCAAAGCAAACTTCCTTCGCCGTTTCATCTGCAACTACACCGAAATAACTAAAGGATTCATGCGGTTACTGCAGAAGAACACCCCTTTCATCTGGGATGACACTGCCCAATGGTCATTCGATGCTCTCAAGCACGCCTTGACCCACGCTCCCTTGTTACACCCTCCAGAGTACACAAAGGACTATATCCTTTACTTGGCCGCCTCCACTTCCACTATTGCGATGGTGTTAGTTCAGGAGGACCCTAACAACGAAGAACATGTGATTCCTGAGAAAGAGTCTATCTAGACCCGAACTCCGATATTTGCCTGTCGAGAAACTCGCTTTGGCATCCGTCATTGCTGTCCAGAGATTCCGCCATTACATCTTACTACGCACCACCACGGTGATCGCAGACTCTAACCCCATGTACCACATCTTGACGCGTCAAGTACTTAAGGGCAAATATTCTAAATGGATCGTTATTCTTTAGGAATTCGATCTTGATTTCATGAAGGCTAAAGCCAAAAAATCCTTGGTGTTTGCAGAGCTTATTTATGCTCTCCCTCGTGCCGATGAAAAAATTGAACCTAGAGATTCTCTCCCCGATGAATCTCTCTTCCTCATCAGCACCTCTGATCCTTGGTACGGAGACATTCTCCTCTACCTTCAAACCCATCGTTTTCATCCCAACATCTCTCGCGAAGAGCGTCAACACATTTGTCACCACTCTCACCATTATCTCATCATCGACAACAACTTGTATCATCATGGTATTGACACCATCCTTCGGCGATGTCTGATTCACGAGGAGGTTGAACGCGTTTTGAATGATTGTCACCTTGGCGCCTGTGGCGGTCACCTTTTCGGGATGGACACAGCCTAAAAAATCCTACGTGCCGGCTACTTTTGGCCCTCGATTTTCAAAGATTGCATCGAAGCCGTCAAAAAATGCCCACCCTGCCAATTCTTTAACAAGAAGGCACGCACCCACCCTACTGTGTTGCACCCCATTATCTCCATCGACCCCTTTTCCCAGTGGAGAATCGATTTCATACAGTGTAAGCCTACCTCAGCCGGGGGGCACGATTACATCATCATCGTCATCGACTACTTCACCAAATGGGCTGAGGCTATGCCTACCTTCCTGAACAATGGTTGTACTGCACCTCTGTTCCTTTTCAACCATATCATAACTCATTTTGGTGTACCATGAGCCATTGTCACTGATCATGGTGCACACTTCAAAAACCAGATGATGAGCGAATTACATGTCAAATTGGGTTTTCGCCATGAAAACTCATCCCCTTACTACCCTCAAGCTAATGGACAAGTTGAAGCCATCAACAAAGTCCTAAAAACCATGATCCAACGTATGGTAGGGGAAAACAAGACATCGTGGCATTTACAACTTTTCTCCGCTCTCTGCGCCTATCGCACTTCTATGAAAACCTCAACTGGATTTACTCCTTTCCAATTGGTATATGGCATTGAAGTCGTCCTACCAATCGAGTGTGAGATTCCATCACTCAAATTGAAAGTAGAACTCCTGCCCCATACTTCTGCTAAAGAAGAACGATTCTTGTATTTATCCAAGATGGACGAAACATGTCATGATGCTACTCTCGTTAATGAGGCACATCAGAAAAAAATTAAGAGTCAATACGAAAAATCTGTCCACCCTCGAACTTTCGCAGAAGGAGACCTAGTCCTCATCTATGACCAAGCTCATGATAAATTGGGGACAGGAAAGTTAGAACCTATGTGGCATGGTCCTTACATTGTGAAGTGTGTGCTACACAGAGGCGCTTACAAATTAGTAGATCATGATGGAATTTCCCTGGGAGAGCCCCGAAATGGGCTTTACCTTAAAAAGTACTATGCCTAGATCACCTAGCATCTGTACTTTGTACATTATTGTATTTTAGTTTGGTGTGTCTATTTCTTTCGCGTGCTCGAGTCTTTACCTTTGCCACTCATGAATATGCTTGTGTTTTCATGCGCAGATGATTTCTTTCTTTCCTATCTTTTTTGGGTTCCCAGATGGCGCTAGTCAACATACCCATAACATTGCTTCAGCAGCATGGGTTATTTACCAATTTGACGAGGTGGTGAGTTCAGGAGGCATTTGTTTAGGACCAGCAACCAACAATATGGAAGAATATCACGCTGTCATCAAACTGTTGACCCAAGCCTCCTCTCTAGGTATCTCTCGTATCATTATTTACTTAGACTCCCAACTCGTGGTCTATCAACTCAACCGCATCTACGCTATCTGTATTCCTATCCTGCT
>JASDQU011314056.1:4848-18793 GCA_032191745.1 Picea mariana
ATGGTACAGAGGACCCAGGCCGCTATCCAAAAGTTATACAAGCAAGCACCCGAAGTCCCCCTGGTTGTCGAGGCCACCATGGAGGAACAATTGTTGAAGATTGGGGATGTTATGAAGAGATTCCAAGAGCAGGTCCGGGATCTCCAACAACAGACCACACTAGGCACACCACCTGAGGTGTGCGAGGGTGGACTACAGACGAAAACAATAACCGTTGCCAACATTAAGAAATTTGAAGATGATTGTGCACGCCTTTGCGAGGAAAGCGCCAAACTCTGGGAAGAATTCATGGAGGACCCAAAAATGCAGGATGTAGAGGCCAAACTGCGAGCAACACAAGAGCAGGCCAATGAGGCGACCGGAAAGACGACAACTTTGCCACCGGTCGAGCGAATGACAACCATTCTGGCACAACGACAAGCATATGTTAAGGTAGAGGGACCGAGGGACCAACATAAGGTCCTGCAACAAAGACTTGGACCTAGGCAGGAGGAAGTAGTTAAGATTATTGGAGACTTGGCCACTCTCTAGGAGAAGGTCAAGCAGGTCGTGGCTGATACAGAGAATAAACTACACGATTTGACCGAGTAGGCCACCGAGGAGATCATAGTCAAATAGGCCACCATTGTCACAGAGGTGAAAACAACTAAGGCTACGACACAACAATTCATTGCAGCATGGAAGAATAGGCAACAAGCCTGAGTGGCTCGTGACGAGCCACTGGTGAGTGTTGGGGGCCTGTTGGACATGCAGTTTTAGATATAATTTTGAGAAGAATCTAAGTATGAATAAATCACGCAGAAGGAAGGATTCACGTAGAAGGAAAGATTCACACAGAAGATATAAAGGGTGCAGATGAATGCGAAGGACGAAGATAGCGCAAAACCAAAAGGATAAAGCAAGCGAGCGAGAAAAGGAAGCGCAAACGATGATAGTGTGACTTTCCAGAAATAGAAAGGACAACATAAAAGCTGTATAAAGAACAAGAAGTAGAAGAAAAAAAATAGCCAGTTAACTGAAGATGGCTATGCCATGCATTGTAATGGGTTATTTTGGGAAAGATAAGAATAGAGCTTGAAACCCTAAATTTTGGGGTATAAATATGTAACGAGAACATGGACATAGATAGAGGAAGAGATATAGATGTATGCGTATATATGTGTAAGAGAATGCACACAGAAGATAATTGAGGTTATGGAAAGATCATGAATGTAATAGTCAATTAGTAAGAAATAATATGAATAAAGAAGGAGTTTAGAAAGGATATTGTGTCTTATGTTCTTACTTGTCTGTATGCATTCAAGAATGATGATATAATCTGCAGGATGAATTTAGTCTATGAACTGGTTACGCTGGAATGTTCATGTATCACTTGGATAGTTTAGGTAATAATCAAGAACATACATAAGTCAAGATCAGGGAGAATGATTCATGCATCGACCTCCCTTTCCCTTACTGTTGTAGAAACCTGGTTCTTGCTGCTCAAATTGATACCTTAGGTGAGACTTCATCTACGCAAGTAGATGATGCCAAAAGGGCCAGTGTCTTGAGGGTTTTGTTGGTCATGGTCAACCCGAACCCTGGGTCTGATAACCCATGTGCAGAGAAGAAGTAGCCAACAATGACCAAGAGAATTGGGATGCTCTATAGCTCATATGGGGTTGGCGAGATCCATCAATAGCGACTTGTTTGTATATAGCATCACAATGAACTAGGCTTAGATGATACATTTAGTGGATTGAATATGGATAGTAGCATAGATTCAGCTAAAGGTTTGATATGCACCTTGATGTTGCAAAACTCGATGATGTATATCTCATGTTGACACAACCTCTAACTTTATAACCTTGATCATACATATCATACCCAAGTTTAGATGGATCTACACTAATGTATAGAATAGTTTTTCTCATCAAAAATTTCAAGTGCAAGCTCTGAACTTATAGAATAGATGAAAGTTGTGTGCTGTAATTTTCCCCACCAAGGTTCATTTTCCCCAAGTAACATGTGTGCCCCTTGTGGGCTAGTCTACTCTTGTAATGAGGTCATTGTACAATGGAATCCATCATGGTCTTTAAGTTGAGTTGGGATGTCACATGCCATATCTGGGACAAGAATCCCACTTCTTGATAGGGAACAAATGCTCGAGTTAAAGCATGGCATCAAAGGTATTACTTGTTTTCGTTAAAGTGTGCAACAATATGAATAATACAGATACACACTTTAACATAAAAAAGAAAAAATTGAACTTTGTATCCATTTTAATATAGAAAAGAGATATTTAAACCTTAAGCCTATATCAGTAAATGTTTAATCAATTAATCATAAAAAATTTCCTAAAAATTAAAAAAACACTAAAATGTAAATGTTGAAATATAAAGATGGAAAGATAAAAAAATTTTTTATTATGTAATAATTTAAATTTAATTTAATAAAAATATTATTTTTTTTCATGAAATCTTTATATGAGTTATTTTTTTTCATTACTTATAAAAAAAAATATCCTTTTACATTTTATTTTTAATTATTATATAATTTATTTTTAATTTTTCTTAAATTTTTAATTTAAAATATAATTAATATTTTTTTTACAATTAATATCCATTAATATCTTTTTTTTCTGACAATTGAAGATTAAAAATAATTACAATATGCAAATCTCTATTAACAGTGAAAAAGAAAATATAACATAATTAACTGCTTTTTCACAATTAATATCCATTAATATCTTTTCTTTTTCACAATTGAAGATTAAAAATAATTAACAATATGCAAATCTCTATTAATAGTGCAAAAGAAAATATAACATAATTAACTGCTTTTTCTAAATAAAATTTAGGAGAAAATTTTGAACTTTACATCTTTCCCAATACTATATTTACCAGTACATAGAGATCCCAAAATAAATATGACCTTTACATCTTTCCCCACTGTATTTACCAGATCCCAAGATAAAATAACCATACTGGAAACATAAAACTATATTTCCCAAATAAATGGCAACCTTAAATAGAAAATGAAGTGGGCTTGGCTGTGTAATTCAGCAGCCTGTAGCATATGCAAAAACAACCTTGAATGTTAGATATTTCCCCTTTTCCTTTCTATGAGAGTTGTAGATAAGGCCAAGGCTGATATGCCATACTCCTCAGAAGCATGTGTTTATGATCTGGATGATGTTGATCATCATACTTTGGAAGCCAATTCCAAGTGCAATCTCTGATATTATATACAGCCACTTTCAAACTTCCATGGGCTCTAAAACACACATATTTCCCCACTGCAACACATTCAAACCAATTGGAACATGATGTTCCCACAAAATCCTCAAAAACTGCCTGTGGCATTCTCCCAATCTCCTTCCACTTCCACTCTGATCTCACTGAATCCATGATCTCAAATTGCCATATTATAATTTCATTCAGATTACTATGTGCATGTTTCTCAACGCCTCCCACCATGAAAATCTTGGATTCACAACTCAGCAACCTAGTTGATCTCAGATTACAGTCAGAATTCACATGATGATCATTAGTACATACAGATGGCATGGCCACCATAGTCCAAGACCTCGAATGCATACTGTAGAGGAGAATGCCAGAGGCATTCACCGTTATGCAGAGAACAAATCCATCAGTGAAAACCATCTCTTCGTTTTTAATGGATAACCCATCTGGCATATTTGATGTTATTATAATCTTCCAAGCCTTCATTGAGGACTCGTACTCTTCAAGCACAAACAAATTCCTTCTGTCTTTCCCCACCACCGTCACAATGTAGTTGCCATTGCCAGGGTCTGTGATGCAGCTTGCTATGACTCTTGTGATGGAAATCATGGGTGGAAGCCAAACCCATGACTCCGTCAGTGGATTGCAAATACAGAGCTTRGAGACATTGAATGCTGGTCTTGGAGACGAAGGCACCAAKTCCATTAACAGCAGGCCACCTGCAGAYCCTTTGAAATCCACATGACCATATTTACTATACTCTGGAAGGAATGAAAAAYGCATYGGTCGCCATGTATTTGTTGTGAAGGAATAGACGAGGGCGGGTATGGCYGCCTTGGGMRAACTCAGAAGAAGCCATGSCTRACATCTGTTGTTGGCAYGATGGGCTTCGTTCCATAGATTGATGAAATAGGCGCTTGAGAAGAGCCTGTTCCAGCTCTTGCAGACTCTGCGAAAACGAGTCAGGCATTGCACATCAGGCAGCCATGAAAGCAAATTCTCTACCAGATTATCTGGAAGCTCAGTCCATACTGAACTATTTAGTTCTTCATCATCATCATGTCCCACTGAATCCGCTGATGGTCTTGCCACAATTGAGCTCTCTGAACCGGCCATATGCAATTCTAATCCCAATTCGCAATCCTCTTGCGCTATCCTGTGGCTAAGCCGAAAATTTGATAGAAAAATTATAGTTCGATGCTATTGGCCTGGCAGATAACTTTATAGGAGAGTCATAGTTGGACAGTGAATAGGGATTGGATGGGATAAGATCTTGTGGATAAATTGGGGATACACAGCGAAAAGGATGGATAGTGGGCAGGTGCGTTGAATATGATAAATAATTGTAATTATAGAAGGTTGTGTATAAAAACGTCGCCGATGACAGAAGGACAGGTGTCTAAGAGGATAAGGATGAAACGTATATATACTTATATACTCAATGTCTATCTCAATCGCTATCACTCCCCACTTTAGTAGGTAGGTGCCTCCAAGAGGGAGAGATATCCATTCCGAGTTTCCTATCCCAACACAGCACACAGCTTTTGGACAGAAAACACAGCACACGGCTTTGGACAGAAAACATTGGAGGAAAGTCTAGCACTCAAACATAGGATTTTACCTTTATTTTACTTTGAATAAAGAAATGGTATTCATTCTCAATTTTATTTATTTTACTTTGAATAAAGGTAAAGTTATTCATTTAAAAAATGTTTATTGGAATTTATTTTAAACTGATGCAATGTTGGATAATTGGTTAAATTAAAAAAACACTGTATAATCAATTTAGTCTTTATTTTTTTGTTTGGATTTATATGCTCAAGTGGTTTTATGTTCAATAAGTGTGTAACCAATCTAGATAAATATTAACTCTTAATTTGTTTTTGAGGTGTAAATTTTTTTTACAATACAAAACTTTTTGAAAAAATTACACCTTGAGAGATTTGATTCTTCTCATCACTTGATAGATACGGGTTTAAGATGGATTTAGGCTAGTTTTTATTAAAACATATACTGTTTTAATGCGAACATCAATGTGATGTCAATGTTACACTCACTCATTCACCCGTGACATATTTCCACCATATTGGGCTATAGATATTAGAATGCACATCTCGATACAACTACTTGTTGAGGGGTCAGAAATCCTATAACTCAACAGTAGGAACCAAACTCGCTTAAGAGGTCCAATTAGACTCGTAAGCGTTTGATGAGTGGAATGGTTCTCTAGATCTTTGATCCGACCGATTTATCGATGGGCTTTATGGTTGACTGACACGTGTATCTTTCTATAAAAAGTTTCTCCTTCAGGTTAAGCGATTCTCTTTTTGTATTTTTATACTCTTAAATAATCTAGGTAAGATAAGGATGATGACATAAGCCAACTGATAAAGGGAAATTACTAAATACTGAAGAATGTTGAGCTTAGGATAACCCTTATACCTCAGCGTGTAGACAACGATAATTAGACCTATTCCAAGCTTAGCAATAATATTTTTTACTTGCGGACGTTCATCATTCACTGAGATAACAATTGTAGAAAGGAAAACAAATACGTAACAAAGATGAGTGTAAGAAAATTAGTTCTCTTATCTCTACTATCAATCACATATCAACACATTGATTTCTTTTCATCATCTAGAACACAAGAACTGTTATAGTATTGAGATATAACTTAACAATAAATACAACAACTCTCACTCAATACAACAACAGTATCAAACTCGAAGACGAAAACAATCCCTTCTCGATCCAATCAGATTGACGCTTTAGATGAAAAAATGGTCTTTGGTTCTAAACATAATTTCTTAATTAAAAGTCACACATAAATAATTCTTTTACAATTATAAAAAAAAAGTCTTTCCCAAAACCACCGACCCTTTGCACGAGGTCGATCTCCCGATTTATAAAGAATCACTAAGCTAAAAATAACTACTAAAAGTTGTGTTAAGTAAAACAAAAATGACACGTGGCATACTTTATCTCCTCGTTCTCTTGAGATCATCCCTTTTTTTCCTACAGTGGATGATTTCTTTCATACTCCGCCCACTTGAAGAAAAGGTCTTCACATGTGTTTGCATAGGGAAACCTATGCTGATCCATTGGTGCAGAGAAGACTTCCTTTATCTCCACTGCTCGTTCTCTATACTTGATGAGCTTGACACTTAAGTGTTGTATGACTGTGAGAGCTTTGATTGGGTGTTCCACAAACTTCTTTACTTGACCTGGAGTTATACTTGAAATCTGTGAGATCTCTGCCTCCCATGCCGAGTCCTGCTCTGCATGTCGTTTGACTATGTCATGCAAATCGACGAAATTTTCTGGTGGACCGAACTCTGGTAGGTCAATGTTTTCCATCTCCCGATTGATCTTCTCCCAACTTTTCTCACACTCTCCCCACCTTTCTTGTATTTTCTGATGAGGTTCTTGGACCATGCTCACCCAATATTCAACTGCCTTCCTGATTCGGGAGATGCTTCTATCCAATATTCAATTGCCTTCCTAATTCGGGAGATGCTTCTATCCATCAGTACTCGGATGCCGTGCTCTTTAGAGTCTTGACCTTTCTATACTACACTGATATAGTCAATCCACTCTAAGGCCTAATGTGCCTTTTCATACCATCTCTGCACGTATTTACAAGTTTCCATCCCCATGAGGGTATCCTATTGAAAATTGGTTATGCATGTGGTGAAGATATTTTTTTTTCTTGTGAATTGTGCATATGTTTCTCTGAACTCACTCCTCATGAATACTACTGCCTGCGTCGAATCTTGGTAATACTTCGCTAGATGGCGCAGATGATCCAACTCCTTATTTGTGGTTGCTAATTCATTTTCATTCCTTTTCGCTCTGTCCAATGTTGCATCGGTTATATCCATTCCCACCCCGATCAACTCAGTTGTCTTAGCATTTTCTGCATTGAGAAGTATTTCTTCTATGGTGATGAGGAGTGTGCTATCAAGCATGAGCCTTCTTTTCTTGGTTTTCCTTCTCATCACAACTTTCCTCTTTCTGTCATAAGTGATCGCTTGTATATTGATGACCTCGTCCACTGGCTCTGGAATCTGTTGATCTCCCCAGGTCAGAGTGTTTCGTAGGATTCATGTTGTATATATATGTTCTATGACTAGCTCTTGTAGTTCTTTAGTAGGGGGAACTTCTGTATGTCTTGGTGACTCAACCTTCTGCTGGGGTTCGTCGACTGGTGGAGTCTCGGATTTAGATGGGGAGACGGGAAAAGGATCAACATTTACTTGAGGATCGACTATTGAGATGTCGATTTCTGATTGTTGTGTTTCTTCTTCCTATTCATCAGAGCCCAACTCATTCTTGGAGTTGTTCTTCTGTAATACCCCAAGGCTGAGCCCCGATTGTAATTACGAATGTAACATGTTTTGTAGGATAGTGAGCCAAGTATTTATAAGCTGGTAGGCTTATGTGTTGATTTGGTCGAGAGCCTAGATGTTAAAGACCAGGAGCCTATTTTGTACATGTAAATATTCATATTATTAATATAACAACATCGCCGCGTGTAGACCGACCACAAAGAAATAATATGGGGGACTGAACTCCACTAGGTTGGGAAAGGGAAGAGGCTAAGAGTAAAGCCTAAGATCCTAAGCTTAAGACCCTAGTAGAATAATATATTATTATTCTAAAAAGTTGTAAAGAGGATATTAATTTATCCTAAGTTCCTTTAGGGAGAGGAACGAGTTCCAAGTGGGGGAACTTGCTCCTGGAGAGCCAAGTGTTATCCAAAACGCATGCAAATTTATGGGGGGTGTGTTCTCACCATTCTAATGATGTTGAGCATTCGAAACATTCTCACCCTTCTGTCCACTCTCAAGATTTCGTACCATGCTGGGCATCTATTACCCCAACTCGCAGATGAACTAAACAAGTGGGCAGAGAGCCAGTCTGCCATAGTTGAATGCAAAGACCTCGAACCTCTGCAACAAACTTGAGTCGTTACCCTTGCATCACCTGTATCCTGGGGGTTGCCTACATTTTGTCCTATCTGTACCATTTCCCATGTCCAGTTTTTTTTGCTGCCATCACCATGCTCGTGTGTTGAGGAGCGGGAGTGAAGAAGTGGGTTGTCAGGCCCGTGGATAGAAGAAGCAGGTTGTCAGGCATGTGAGAAACTCTCTCCATGTGAGAGAGTGTGCTGAGGAAGTGAGTTCTCCTGGAGGGAGTCTAGTAGCAGCCACAAAGCTCTGAGAATTCTTGATCCGACATATTGCTGAAGCCCAAGGAAAGGGAGGTGTAGTAGCCGATGGACTGTTGGACAATGAAGGTGTATAGTCCTGGGGTGGGACATGCATGTGGGGAATGAGAGTCTGTGAGTTGTGGGCATAAGTGGCTCCTTGGAGAAAATCCTTCCAGTTGTACTGTGTAACTTCTTGTTGTCCCTACCTGATCTAGGAATCCCTTGCCTGGTGGAGTTTAGTCCCAGCTCGGGGGTGACCCACTGCCGAGAGTGATGAGCAACGTGGTCTAAGGCTGGGAGGTTCGTGGAAGGTTTTCACGCAGTTGGTGTACTTCAATTAAGAGATAAGTATCTTTTATGTACTTAGTGGTTAAATGATGTATTTTAGTGCATGTCTTTGATTCTTGTAATGTTATCTTGTGTTTCGCTGCATGTATGCATTCATGTTATCTCTATTTATTGTTGTTAAGTTTATATGTGAATATTTCTGTGAAAAGTATGTTTACTTAGTGACGATGCTCGACTTGTTGGTGGCTGGGAATGTTACAATATGGTTTTAGAGAGTTATTTGGAGTAGCATGGCCCGACCTGGGTGGCCGGGGGTGTTACAGAATGGTATCGGAGCCATGGTTTCAACACTGAGCCTAAGTGGGCCAGATAAGTGGTTAATGAAGCAAAGGTTTTAGAGTGAATTGTTTTCGAGAGGGACAAATTCAAAGTTCAGAGTGTTCCTGAGTGTCAGGAAGGCACCATGTGAACACTTGGACTATGTTCAGAAGCTCATGAAGTATAATAGTTCAAGAAAACCTATAGAGGAAGGATACCATCACAACCGTGGTATTGGGCCACAGAGTTATAATTTGGACTGTAGGATTTGTTTGGGAGAAGGAAGATCCTTCACAACCATCATATCTGGGAAAAGGAGCATGGTGGTTAAGCACCAAAGTCCTTCAAGACTTCGTCGCTTTGGATGTTTGAAGTTACTTGTCGTAAAAAGGGAGCAAAAGCGTCGAAAACTCCTGAAGTTTGGAGTTAATACAGACCCTTCATCAAAATGGACACGTGTCGACAGATTAGCTTGTTCGGAAATTTGACATTTGAGAGAAACAAAGTGGGATCGAGTGAAAACTCCTGAAGTTTGAAGTTAATCCAGACCATTCATAAAAAGGGGTGCGTGTCAGAAGATCCACTTGTTCGGGAGTTCGACGTTCGGGAGAATTGGAGTGTGCTGGTGTGAAATCTATCGAAGCCTCGAAGTCCCGAAGTCCCGAAGTGGCGTGGCTTGCTGACTTTACTTGAAATGATGTGGACACATGGAATGTGTGCCACATGTCAGGGAGTTAAGAACTTGTCAAGAATGGTTATGCCAGTCAGAACGTGACACGTGTCACCCCTCTGATTGGGCCATGTTTCCTCTTCTAATGATTCGTCACGAGGCACTCCTCTCGAGCATGGATGGTGGGGCCCCTGATGGATACATAACGTAGTTAAAATATTGGTGAATAAATTAACTAGACTGGGCCCACAATAACTTGACCCCAGTAGACACGTGGCACCAGATCATGAAGTCCAAAAACTTGATACTCCAGTGGAAAGGTGTTACAGTTAGCATTGAGTATAGAACTCCCAAAGTTCGAAGTTAATCTCAACCGTTGGTCACAAGGGACACATGGCATTAGATCCCAAGGTTCGGAGACTTGACACTCCAGAAGAAATGGTTTATGATTGAGTGGGAGGAAGAAATCCTCCGAAGTGCCGGAACCTTGAAGCTTCGAAGTCTCGGAGCCAGGAAGTCCCGAAGCAGTCGATGTGACATAGAATGATGACATCACCTAGGAAACATGGATCTCCCCTAGGCATGCCAGGTGTCATATGAATTTGTACTTGGAAAAAACTGCAACAGTCCAGAGACTTGGCACTCCGGAAGGATTGAGAGTATGGACAATACGGAACTCTCGAAGCCCAGAGTTTCGTAGTAATTATCAACTGTTGGATGTTGGGAATCCAAGGACCGTTGATCCACCCCACTTCGTGAGTTCGCTAATGCAACAAGCCGGGAGATTCGTTGTGATATTCTTTGGAAACCACCGAAGCCTGAAGTCCCGGAGCTCCTATCCACCGAAGACCTAAACAGGGAATGTGGACCATAGATCCACCGCCCTTTGCGAGTTCGCTAGTTCAATGTTCTATGATGTTTGTGTTGTGAGAAAAGGGAAACCTTCGAAGCTCTGGAGCCCCGAAGTTTCAAGGCTTCGGATAAGCACCCAACTATTAGCACTTGGTCATAGTCGTGGTCACATGTGAATTAAGGGCCGAAGAAAAAGGGGCTAGCGCCCAAAATTGAATTGTAGAACAAAACATGGCTCAGAGATAGAGTCGTGGGGATTCTTGATCGACCAAGGACCCGCAAAAAATGGAGTTTGATATTCTTTTGTGAATCATATTGTTTAAGTTATTCTGGAAAAATTAATAAGCACTAATAGCCTGACAAATTTCGGTTGACTGCACATTTTGCAGAGTTAGCAATTATTAGAACCAGACTGAATTGTTACATAGTGCAGAGAAATGGAGGAGGCACAGGACTCTTACAGTCCAGAGGATGAGGTTAGAGGAATGAATTCCAATTTGGGAGTTGAAGGAGAAAACTCCAATGGGAATGGAGAAGAAATAGATAAAGACATGAGCATGATGAAAATCATTAAAAGTTTGCAAAAAGATGTCCAAATTCACCAGGAAGATAACAAAAGGATTATGAGAGCTAGGGAGAAACATGGAGACTTCAATATGAAGCTGATGTGGAGTCGAGAAATAATTGAAAGGAAATTAGATAAGGAAAGTGGATCCAACAAATCAGGGAGCCACAGGTCCCCTGATGTGAAAAGGAGAGAAAGAAGTGGTAACAAACATCACCAACACTCCCGAAGGCATTCCAAAAGAAGGCTACACAACAGTTCAAGTCCATCTCCTACCAGAAAGCATAGGAGATCTGAAGTGGATGAACTGAAGGGTGAAATGAATAATATCAAACCTCTTACTTTTGATGGAGAGCACAAGAAAGATGAAGAGGTTGAGACATGGCCACTTGGCATTAGGAAATATTTCCAATTGCATAATTATTCCTCTCATGCAGAAGGAAGAATCACAGTCTATCAGATGAAAGGAAAGACGTCCTTGTGGTGGGATCGTCTTTTGCAAGTGAAACACATCAAAGAGAAGGATGTTACATGGAAGGAATTCACAAAACATTTTGAAAAGAAGTACTTAACCACAAGATACTATGACAAGAAGATGAAAGTGTTCTTTGAACTTAAATTGGGCAGCATGACTATAGATGAATATGAAAGGATATTTCTAGAGCTGTTGAAGTATGTCCATTTCATTAAGGATGAGGTAGTCAAGATCCAGAGATATCTGAGTGGGATGCCATCTTTTATTAGTGAAAAAATATAGAATGATGATCCTAAAACTATGGAAGAAACCATAAGGAAGGAAAAATGTTTATATGATCAACATAGGGGAAAGCCTACTTTCCAAAGGGCCTGGGAAGACAAGAGGAAGTTTAAGAAGGAGCAGAGGCATAAGGGGAGCAAGCCACCATTTTTCAGAAATAGTCCTCGAGGACAACCAGTTTTGAGGGAGCTCGGGATGGCTAAAGTAGGTGGGCAAAGGCCAAGGCACACACCTTGTTACAGGAAAATCCCCTTGCGGACAAGTGGATTTATTCTTGGATACTAGACCCCTAAGAACAAGACAGAAAGGTGCTAACGTTGGTCATTGACATTCCTTCTAATGAGGCTAAACTATTCAAGGAAGAATATGAAAGAAAGGTAAATACCTTTATCGATGTTTGTCCTTGCTTTTTCCAGGATAATCTTGATCTCCAAGTTCTTCAGAAGGTCCTGCAATACAATGAGCAGCAACAACGAAACATACTTCCTACTCTACCATGATTAGCTTCATAATATATCTATCAAAAGAAAAAAGTTCATGAAACATACACAAACTTAAAGGAAACATGCCAAGCACATATTTATATTAATGAAAACAAAGCAAAGTGCTTACAACCATAGATGCATATGTAGTAGCTTCACCAAGATCTCTTTGTCCATACCCTTGCTCAAAAGTTCCATGATCAGAATGACTGTGACTTTCACTGATAAATCTCCCTTATGAGATCATAAGTTTGATGCCTCTAAACTGCCATGTGATTTTCACCATGAGAAGGTCTCCTTATATAAGCTTGGAGAGACCCAACCACCTTAGAGATTCTTGGGATAGGTTGAGGATCTTTCTCCTTCAGTTGTGGATCCTCCCTAGGATCCAGCCTTGACCTCAGATTTGAATCCAACTGATTTCCAAGATAAGGGGGATTTTTCCCTGATTCTCCTCAACAACCCAAAATTTGCTCAAACAGGCCAGCGCTCCCCCAGAAGGTTGCACAGAGCTTTGCAACGCTCCTCCAAAGAAGGCTAGGGAGCGTTGGCACTCCCTGATAGTGGGTAGGGGAGCGCTGCCCAAAATTCCTTCAGAAAATCCTAGCGCTCCCCCAGAAGGGTGTACAGGGTGCTACAATGCTCCCCCAAAGGAGGGTAGGAAGCGTTGGCACTCCTTAACAGTGGGTAGGGGAGTGTTGCCCTCCAAAATTCATTTTTAAGTAGTTTTATTCATGGAAAATTCTTTGTAGTCTTCATCAAATGATTTCTCTTCCTTAAACCAGTCTTTGAAGGTGTCTTAAGTGTCCTTGTAATGTCGTTAGAGACACGACATAGGTGAGATGGCAGTATGATGTTTGCAACACTTAAGGCCAATAATGCGACACTTGCGACACTTGTAATGACGACACTTGTGACACTATTGAAGTGAGTAATTTTGATGTGTAAGAGATTTCCCCCCAAAGTGCGAAGTCAGAAGATGGAAACTGATGGTTGAAGTACTTTGTAGACTTTTTCGAGTAAGGGTATGGACATGGAGAACCTGGTAGAAGATGCACTCAACCATCAACAAAAATTATGACATGTTTCAAATCCAAGGTAGGCATACCTATGCTTGGGTGATAAAGACTTGCAAGGTATGGCCTCCATAAGATACACTGCGGATCCATAATTATATTAACAAAGAGTATAGCTACCAAAGATACAATGTGGATCTATACTTCCATGACATGAACTGATCGTAGCCACGAAAAATACACAGTGGATCTACGATATGACAAGACATAGCCACAGACCAATACAAAGTGGATCTATGTAACAGTATATGTGTCAATCTTCAAAAGAAACTCCGTCGCAACCTGGGCAAAGTATATATCAGAGTGATCACTCAACTCGGGGTCTTCTTACCGATCCCGATGCGGTACGAGTCTAACCATGTGAATAGATGTTCTGATGTCAAACATGGTATAAACCACTTGATTACCGGTCGATGAGGTAAACCGTTAACAAGCGCAAGGGAAATCACCATTGATGTCAATGATTCCCAAGGTACTCTAGTACATTCCAGTGAAATGTGA
>JASDQU011314056.1:24953-44060 GCA_032191745.1 Picea mariana
AGAAGAAAAGCAAGCACTCACTCTTTAGGACAAGGCTCCAGGTTTGATTAATCAAGATTCAAAGGTACACATGACAAGCTGACGACTTTAGTTGAGATAGCAATCATCGTAAAGTATTATACTTGATAGCATGTGAGAATATAGAGGTATATGCTTTGCCTGATACAATTAACATCTCCTCTAGGAGAAACCTTGTGTGTTAGTTCCAGGTTACCACGGAAGAATGCTTGGTCACAACACTATGACAGTGTTGACCCCATTTCGTATTGTATTCCTTACCTTTAATCTTTACTTAAGATAAATTATAAGTGATAGTTCTAAAGGAGCTACTGTGATGATTGTTCGTGTTATTGCCTTATATTATCAAGAAGGATATTATTCTTGCTTGTTGTTTTGTTGACCTTGCTCCAGGTCACATGAGGAAGCTATAGCGAAGGTTGCAGAAGGCAATGTATATGAAGAAATCATCAGTGGAAAAGAAGAAGGTGGGTCACTCAGAAGCTTCCATGACCCACGCTATTGAAGAATCCATGTGAACTCTAGAATATTAGCTCACATCAACTACAAGGCGCTACCATACATATGCAAAGCTGTCACAAGTTTACCAGAACTCAAGGTTGATCAAGAAGGCATATGCAATGGATGTGCGCAAGGGAAGAACATCAAGAACCCGTTTTCGAAGAGGGACAGCAAGGCAGAAGGCGTCCTAGAACTCATTCATTTAGATGTATGTGACCCAATGCCATCATCCTCCATTAATGGGTATGTATACTATGTATCTTTCATTAATGATTGTTCTCGTAAAAGACCTAGATATATTTGAAGTGTTCAGCAAGATCAAGGAATTCAAAGCCTTGATAAGAGAACCCTTATGTAAGGAATATTAAGATACTCAGGTCAGATAATGGAGGATAATATACCTCAGAAGAGCTCGTGAACTTCTGCAAAGATGTTGGGATCAAGATCCCCAAAAAAATAGTGTAATTGAATGGAAGAACAAAACCATGATGGAAGCTGTGAAGATCAAGATCTTCCTATGTGCTTATGGGCAGAAGCAACAATGATATCTGTTTATGTGCAGAACTGATTATCCCATAGCACACTTGGGCTCAAGACACCAGAAGAGATGTTCATCGGAAAGAAGCCAGAGGTAAGCCATCTCAAAAATATTTGGCTATCCATTGCTTGTTCATATATCTAAAGAAAAGAGAAACAAGCTGGACCCTTCAGGAAGGAAGGGAATATTTGTGGGGTCTCCAAGGCCTTCAGAATCTACACACCAGGTCACCGCCATATTGAGATCAGCAGGGACGTGACCTTTGATGAAGAAGCAACACTTAAGAAATCGGGAAGATGCCAGCTTGAAGAGGTATATGAAGAGGAACCTGTAAATCCCAGGACTACAAAATCCATGAGGGAAGTTCCTAGAGTTGCAAAACCTGTAAGGGAAGTCGTAACTTCCCCAGATGAGGAGACTCCTGAAGATCATGATATAACGGAAGTTCAAGAACCTCCTCAAATTACCTTCTCCCATAAAAGAAAGCCTGCTTGGGCAAGAGAGCTTATTCAAGATGGAGAGAAGTATGGTGTTCCAGAAGGAACCATGAGACAGGTGAAGAGACCAAATCCATTCTCCAGTTACATGGCTTTGATGTGCAATCTACTTGATGAAGAACCCACATGTTTTGAAGAGGCCATCCAGAAGAAGGAATGGGCAGATGCCATGACAAAGGAATACCAATCCATAATAAATAATTATGTATGGGAAATAGTTCCCAGACCAAAAAGTAAGGATGTGGTATCATCAAAATGGCTCTTCAAGATAAAACATGCTACTGATGGAAGTATTGAGAAATATAAAGCAAGATTTTTCGCTCGTGGCTTTTCCCAAAAGGAAGGTATCGACTATGAAGAGACATTCACTCCTATGGCCAGATACACTTCGATCATAACCATTATAGCTCTTGCTACCAAGATGAAGTGGAAGCTGCACCAGATGGATGTGAAGACAGCTTTCCTGAATGGTGTTATCGAAGAGGAAGTGTATATAGAGCAACCCCAAGGATTTGAGGTTGAAGACAGGAAGTCTCATGTTCGTCGATTGAAGAAAGCCTTATATGAATTGAAGCAAGCTCCCAGAGCTTGGTATGGCCGTATAGACAGTTTCTTGACGAGCTTAGGCCTTACCAAGAGTAAAGCAGATTCAAATATCTACTTCAAGATCATGGATACTGAACCAGTAAATTAAGTCATGGAAGTAACTCAGAATCTCTAGCCAGTTCAAGACGAAGCTTTCCAATTGTTTGAGGAGATTAAAGTTCGAGGAATAGAGTTGGAACAAGTAGTCACTTCAGTAGAACAACGCTTAGAGGGACCTATGAACGAGGCAGTTATTCAAGAGTTCATCGAGCAGGAGGCCTTGGTGAAGCAGCAGGTCAAAGTAGTCCAAGCCAAGCTCAAGGATTTTGAGGTAGAATTACCCAGAGCAAAGTGACTCAGGACGAGTCACAGGGGAGTGTTGAGGGCCTGTTGGCCCTTGACTAATTTTTGGATATCCTTGGTCAGGTTTTCCCTATTTTGGGACTTCGACAGGATGTTGAAGCGGAGATCACATATCTCGACCCCTTTTTTAGGGATTTTTGGGTTTTGGGATTATGTAATGGGTATGGGGATGCCCATGGGTTTACCCATGCTTAGGCCTCTTTTGTAATGTATAAATAGATAGCTAGGCGATGTAAACAAGTAGTATGAAAGGTGGTGCCATGCTAAGTGTTAAGACAATGTTTGCATATGTGTGATGTTATGCTAGGTGCAAGTGATAGTTGTAAATGCTTGGTGCATACTGTGTGAGGCTTGCAAGGCTAAGTGCAAGTGACTGTAAGAGACTATGTAAAATATTTGTGCTGTAACCTAGCTCGGGGAAGGAGGATCTGGCAGAGTGCACGCAGATATCCTGTCCTATGTGGAGTAGGATCTTGTGGCTCTGTGCATGTACATGATTGATAGAAGACAATAAAGAGAAGAAGAGTTGGTGGGCCTAGCCCCAGGATGGGGGTGAACCACGTATATCATGTGTTATGGTTTCTTTGTGCATTATGGTTGTTTTATTGTTCATTTTATTTATTCTTAGTGTAGTAATGTATGTTTAGATGCATCTGATATGATAGCTTAGTGCTTGGTGATGTAAATAAGTACAAGATCTGATCTATTTTGATGTGTTTAGTTCTTGAATGTTTTGGATCTTGCTGCATAATGCACTGCACTTTAATTAGGTTTTATCTGCGTTGTAGACAAAGAATAAATATTAATGAATGACAACTGCTAAGTGCTCTTTTGAGGTGTTGTAATCACATATTGGTGTCCCAACTAAGGTTGCAGACACTGGAGTCTTGCAACCACCCCTACCTCTACCTCAGGTGAGACTTCATCTGCTTCACAGGTGTTTCCTAAAGGGCTAGTAGTTAGGGTTTTGTTGGTGCATTGTTGAATCATTGAACCCTGGGTTTGCCCTTGTGCCAACAATTACATCATTCAGACACTTGTTTTTCAGAGGTGTTGATCTATCTTTGATAGTCTGTGTAGACTTGTTTTTTTGTGAATTAGCTTTCATGACTAACAAAGGCTATTGTGCATAGTCGAGTGGGCAACAATTTGTGGCAAGTTGATCCAACTTTTAAAGTTTAGTCATTTTATTTTCTGTCAGAGGTCCTTTTGTATGTTCCATCGGGGATGTCTAAGTTTGACTTTGGTCTGGATTTTCTATATGAAATTTTTTAAATAGAATGACTCTTTGATGAATTGGAATGAAATAAAGGATTTATTTATGTCTCATCTATCTTGATTATCATCTTGGTGTCTTTACTTCTGTCTCTACATTTATTTCAGCAACTGTTATAGTGGGAAATCATATTAAAAATGAATTTTCTAGCAAGCTTTTAATTGTGAAAAAGACTAGCCTAAGCACTTGTAATCAATACTTGTGAGTTAGGATTTTATTTTTGATTGCTATAAACATAGGGTGATATTCCTGTCTATTTTGATTTAGCTAAGTGGAATTTGAAAATGCTTGAGTAAGATCATTTCATATCTTTTCCTCAATAGAATTTAACATTCCAACTAAACCAGAACAAGAAAAAGAACAAAAGGGAAGTCATTTGGTGTAACACATGTATGACAAAAGGACACCATAAGAATGAATGTCCAACATTCACGTAATACATGGCAACAGGAATGCCAAATCCATTACCAACAGGAGGACTATGGTGTGAGATCTGTAAGAATAGGGTCATGATCCATATCACTGCTCAATGATGCAAAAGTACCAGACAGTGCCAAAGATCTCATATTGCAACTTTTTCAAGTCAGTGGGCCATGATGAGAAATATTGTAGAATCATGGAGTTGATGTGAGAGAGAACATCAAATGAATAACGGGTGTAGGTGGAGATGATGATTGGGAAAGCCACACCCCATTTTAATCAAATACAAACCAAGTACAACATCGTGCAACAACCATACAACACTATGCAGCCGCAATATAACACTGCACAACCACACTATAATACCGCGCAGTATAACTAGGCACCTCAGTATAATGCACCGCGAGGGGATAGAGCTGGATATAGAGGCGGAGGAAGAGAAAGAGGAGGATTTGGAAGAGGTATAGGACTAGTGGTATGTCACAATTTTCAACAACCAGGACACTATGCAAGAGAATGTCCACTTCCACCAGCGACCTGTATGTATTGTCTCACTTCAGATCATGACATGGAATAATTTCCTACGCTATTAGGGAAGATCCAGGAAAAGAAGAATCTGAACAATCATAATTTTCAGTGGATTTCATCAGAAGAGAGGGATGAAGGAAGAAACATCAACATAGTTACACGTGGAGGAGCAAAAACAGGAAATGACACAGTCTGACAAGAGACAGAACAACACTAATGGGTGAATAAGAATGTCAAACCAAGGAAGCAGTTTGACACACAGAAGAAGGAGATATTTAAGCAATTCGGGAAAGAATTTTTTAAGCCAAACATTGCGTCAACATCAATCGCCCAACATAGTAAGGAAGTACTAGAATATGAGATGCCTCCATCATTGGATCATGCCAAAGAAACGCATCCCCTGGGACAAGTAAGTACGATCAAAGGATTTTTGCAATCATGTGTAAAATTACTAAATAATCCATCCTCTGTCAAAGTATTACAAAATATGTTAGAAATATGTAGCATAGAGGCAGAAGGAAAGCTAGAACAAAAAACAGTGAATCACCTACATACAAGGAGGAGAACAAGTAGGTTGTTCAGGTTGAACGCCAACATTGGAGACTTCAACATGGGAGATATTATACTGGATTTAGGATCTGAAGTCAATGTATTACCCAAGAGGACATGGCAATGTATGGGAGATCCCACATTAGGATATTCACTGGTTCAACTAAACTAGCAAATCAACACAAAGTTCTACGAATTGGAAGACTAAAAGGAGTGACAGTAGACCTGGATGGAGTGTGGACTAAAGCTGACTTCGAAGTAATAGAAATAGTGTATGACACAACATCGTATCCAACATTGCTCGGCTTGGATTGGGAATGTGATAACCAGGCCATAATCAACTTAAATATGTGGAAAATGACCTTCAAGTTAGTAGAATACAAATTCATTGTGCCATTGGACCCATCAAAAGGGGAAAGGTCCGTAGAGCCTACTTTCTTAGACCTGGAGGAAATTAACCAGTTGTACAGAACAACTACGTGAGATGAAGATTACGTGAACCCGACTGCGGATGGGATAATTAGTTGGTGGAGCATCACCTCATGTGCATCAGACTCAGATACAGGCTTAGATAATTGGCAACAGAGGTTACATGAATTTTCCACAAGAAGATGCGCATTTCAGCAAACTGGTAAATAGACCAAGAACTGTGCAGAGGAACTACGAGATGGACAATACTACAACAAAACTTTACAGTCACTTTCTCATTTGAGCATGAGAACCCCAACATAGATGTAGCACTTAAACAAATAAGAGGGATGTTATTTATTAAAGAACCAGAAGTTGAACTTATAATAGATGAACAACAACAAAATAGACATAATAGATAGTGAAAGAACTATTGTCATTCTACCATGTGCAAGAATAAGTACCAATGAAGATGACCCGCGTGATATTCAGATTGAGGAAGTTGAAGGTGAGAGAAAAGTGTAGGTTCCACCTCTAGAATCAGAAGTGATTTTTGTGTCTATCAAGGTGAAGAAAGTCAACATCGAAACAGTGGAGAATCCCAAAATAGTCATCATTGGAGACTATTGGGATGAGCAAATAGTAGAAAGTATAACAAAGTTATCGCGCAAGTACAACGACCTGTTCCCAACAACGTTCACATAAATGAAAGGCATAGAGGGAGAGCTAGGAGAAATGAAAATACCTCTCAGAGCTAAGGCAAGACCAATCAGACAGTGACCATACAGACTAAACCCAATATATAAGAAAAAAGTAAAAGTTGAGATTGATAGGATGTTGGAGGCTGGAATCATAGAACCTGTAGAAGAATATGAATGGATAATCCCAATGGCAGTTCAGGAGAACAAACAAGGGGGGATAAGAATATGTATTGACTTAAGAAAGTTGAATGATGCATGCTTGCATGACCCGTTCCCTACCTTGTTCACAGATCAAGTCTTGGAGAATGTAGGAGGACAGGAAGCTTATTCATTCACCGACGGATTCTCATGATATCATCAGATAAAGATAGAACCGGAAGGTAGATACAATACCACTTTTTCCACAGAATGGGGATCATACCAGTATACATTCATGTCGTTTGGATTGAAGAATGAACCAACAATATTTTCCAGAGTAGACATAGCTGCATTTAAAGAATTTATCCACTAGTTTATAGAAGTATACCTAGATGATTGGATAGTCTATAGCATGTTGAAGGAACATGTCGAAGTCTTACGGATAATGTTATAAATATGCATGCAATGCTAGATATCATTAAATATCAAGAAGTGCATATTCAAAACACCTTTTGGGATACTATTGGGCCATATAGTATGCAAGCAAGGTTTGCAAGTAGATCCTGCTGTTGGAGTCACCTTTGTTTTTTTAGCCTGTCCTAAAATTTATGTCTTAATGCTCAAAATCGAGAGATGGTTTTCGTTTTTTCTGTCTGTGGTTTCAAAATCTCGGAAATCTTATCACACAAGCAACGATAATTATTGTACTCGCGAGGTGAGTTCTACTTTTCGTCAAAAATTTTCCCTTTCTTTTGTTCTACCTCGGGATTTCATAGGTTGGATGCTATTGATCACATAGTTCATAAGTCCTGAGCAACGAAACAACGAAATCATTTTAAATTTTCACCCAGGGCAGTAACGGGAGTAAAGTTTTCCTAAAATCATGTTTAAGCGTCATCGGGTTTTCACACCTCGACGTTCACTAAATCCAAAATTTCATTGTCGTAACCCCGATAGTCGAGACCACGAAGTCCTTATTTTAGTAAACCATGTCAAGTTTAAAAGTAAAAGTTAAACTATGGTAAAGTTTTGTCGGCAATTTCCACTCGACATTTTCTTTTTAAAAAGTTACACTGTCTAAGCCCCAACTTGTGAAATCACGATAGGGATATGAACATAGTTAATTAATCACTTAATCCGAGTTTATCTTCCCTTTTAATTAAGTCGTATTATCACGATCTCGCGGTTTCGCAACTCAGCATGCAAACTTCCTGGAAAATTATCTTCGAAGCTCCGAGTCGCGATATGGCGAATATAATAATTACGTAATTAATTAAGATCCTAATCACAATTGTGGTTTTATTAACCAAAATTGATCATCGCAAATTAGGGGGTTAGAGGTCCAAAGAGTTGAAGAAAAATTCCTGATACAACGAGTACCGAAAGAGTAATTAACGTTGGTAAAATCAGATTAATTAAGTTAAATCAATATCTCCCGTGTTTTGATGCTGGCACGATTTACGAGGTAGTCTTATTTCTTCCATACGCCAACTGACAATTCTAACCGCCAAAATTTATGGCATTAATTATGAAATAAGGTGAATCGACGAATAAATATTGTGTTTTATGGCTAAATTCATTTCTAAAAATGATTTGACAGATCTCTTCTAAAAAGTACCGAGTTTTTGAATATATATAAAGCTGTTATTTGTTATAACAAGTTCACTTCTATATTGCGCAGAGTACATTTTCTCAACGAACTAACTTCTGTATGTATACGTACTTTTATCGCAGAAGAGCCAAAGTAGGATCGCCTGTCATGGCCCCGTGAAAAGCAAAGCCAGCGTTGAGGTTTCGGGACAAGGTTCGGACAATGTCGTTGATACTTCACCTCGAAGTGTCGACTCTGTCCCGAACTGGTTGTTCGTCTCGGATGTTCTGCAGGCCGAATTAGTGGATTATTCTGATGATTCCAACGACAATGAAAAAGACGATATAACCACCAAGTATAAGATCGTCATTCAATCGGGAATGCATAAAGTAGCGGCCAGGCCACGATTTCTCCCCTATTACGATATGGTCTGATGGGAATTAGACCATGTGGACATACCAACCAGAACCATCATGAACGAGCAGAAGGTCACCATCGGGACTTTCAGACCTGAACATCTGCAAGCTATGTATAAGTTGCCCACAACGTCTGACTTTACATATGGTGCCGAATTTTTGGATGATTTCAAACAGAAAGAATGTGTGCAGTATGAAAAAACCATGTCTAGCTTAATAAGAGATTGGGTTTCTCACCCTGCGAAGTTCAGGGCAGACAATCATGGTATATATTCAATAGCTTCCTTAGAACCACAGTACAAGTATGTAGCTATGATGACATGTCGATTATACAGGAGAGAGGACACCTCACATTTCTTTCTTCCATGGGTGCCTCTAATATTTTGAGTCGCCGAAGGTTGTTCCTTCGACTGGGCGAAAATGTTGTCCGACAGCTTGACCAGTCGAGTTACAGAGTACCGGGTGTAGAAAGAGAGCGAGAATATTTCTTCATTTTTTATGTCTGCATATATTATGGACGCCGTGTGCTTTCTAACACCATTTCCTTTAATGAGCTGGAGTTGGACTCCAGCAGAGGCCGAGCCCATTCACGTCTATCATTCGAAGTTGTGGGAAAACAAAGCGACAGATTTCGTATATGAAATCTTCAACTGGGTGATGGTACCTCTGCATGTCACTATTTTCAGTCACCCGCCACCCAGGATCTCAGACAGTATAGTGACAAATTTGAGCAGCATAGATGACTGGTATGTAGAAGTCGAATTCTCATATCTCATAGTTTTCGGGGCTTCTAATCCGCCGCATGCATTTCCATTTTTCATTCCTGACAGGCTGGCTTGTCGTGAGGTTGCTAGAAAAACAGTAATCGGTGGCATCAACAAGGAGCTGAAGGGATACTCGAAGAAGGTATGGCCACCTTTTCCTGTTCATTTAAATTCATATTCTTTATTAGATTTCGGACATGCTAAAGCTGAGGCAACAGCCCTGGAAGACCTAAATTTGGTCCTTATCAAGTTCAAGAAGCACGATCCACAAAGGGTCATGAGTAATCATTTGGCCAGTTGTGGACTCAAGAGATTTGAGCACGAGAATTCACCCTTGGATGAAATTTTTCGAGGTGCAAGATCCTATGCCGAGATTTTAGCTCGGATACAAACCTTGGCACCTGAGGAGAGAGTCGACATTCTAAAGTTCCAAGAACATCAACGCAGTTGTCTTCCCGCAGTGTTGCAGGGTGAGAATCCGAGTACAGCTGAGGTGAAACAAAAAGATGTCGAAGGCTCCAAAGATGCGACACCCGGTCAAGAAAAACACCAGGACGGGGAAGAGAAAAATAAGAGTCCGAAAGCAGAAATAAAGACTCCTGACCCACCGAAGAAGCAGAGTTTGGTTACTACTCCGGGACCATCGGCGAAACAAATTGGAGATCCTATCACATTGGTTACTCCCTTGCAATCAACTCAGGGAAATATTGACGCAGGGTGGATCTTCAATGAAGAGTTGAGGCCTATAAGGGTGGAAGATCTCCCTCCAAATGAGTTATTCTTTGATTAGAAGAGAAAGGCAGTGGTAAAGAGAGAATTCTATCAGGAAGGGGAATCAACAGCCAAGAAATACAAAGTTATAACTGATGGGAAAGACAAGAGGAATGAACAATTCGCGACTGAAATAGCAGGGACATTAGGAGCATATGCCAYGRYGAATCAATTTTCAGTYGGGMTTTTAAAAAAYYAGYTGAAACRAAAAAATCRCCTCATCAAAACCCTAGAGGCCAGACTAGCCACTGCAGAGAAGGCTGCCAAGGACCAGGCGAGTGTAGGAATAGAGCAGGCCAGGTTAGCCGATAAAAATGAGATAGAGCTGCTCAAGAATACGCTCGAACAAGCACAGCTGGTGGTTCAGGATGGTCAGATGCAAGTGAGCCAGCAAAAAGACTTGATCGAATAGCTACAGGCCAGGGTGGAAATCGTCGAAAGCAAAGTAATAAATATCGGGATGTTTCAATCCCAGGCGATGGAGATTCGGAGCAGAGTCTCTGCGGCCCAACAAAATTTACTCGGCAAGGTAGAGGTGATTCGAGACCACTGCTTTCTAGTTAATCAAGTTTTGGAGAATTTAACTGCTAGAGAAAGGGAAGCCGGAGCAACACGGGTTGCCTTCCAAGAGGCTATGATAGCCACAAACAATAGGGATTTGGGAAGCACTCCCAGGTTCACCATTTTGGAGAAGACCAGAGGAAACATTCTATTAAAAGAATGGGAGCACAGCATCGCGGAAGGCAAGTTGCAAGCCAAAAGGGTAACGAATTCCTTAGAAGAGGCCTTTAGTTCTATAGATGGCAATCTGCTAGGCATTGATAGTGGAGGTAATGCCGAGGCATTGATTCAAATGAATATGGCAAAAATATCGCTTGATTTAAAGGAAAAAGAGGAAAGAGATTCGGCCGAGATCTCCCAAGTGACTATGGCGGACATAGTCCAAATAGACAAATGTAAGATTAAACCAAGCGCACAATTATGTTCTATCGACATCATAGACAAATAGATGGAAGACAGGCTGCCGCAATTAGCCCAAGATTGTTACTCTTTTGAGGCCAACTGTCAAGCAGAACCGTCAAGGCTGATATCATGGCTGGTTGAAAGATGTGTCACCTATACCGAGCATGCGCGAGGACAAACTTCTGGCACCAAGTGAAGACAGAGAAGAAGAAATGGAGCGATTGCTCCCCTCCCTATCATAATCGAAATTTTTGCAACGATTGAGATTCCATCTTATTGTAAAACTGTATAAATATACCATAGAAAGAAAGAAAAAAGGGTTGGACCTTTTTGTGTCGATTGTAACAGAGTTTTTACACTTTGAGAGTTAATACAAAGCAAATCTGAAGATTCTCAATTCTGTCACGACTGTGTTATGAGTTTGTTTTCTTGTATCTCATATTTCATTTCATTTCATATTCTTATATGATGAATGCTTCGCTATAATTTAGTACAACCTCTAATATAGAGAATGAATTTTGGTTTTCTATAATTGTTTATTGTTTTTCCTCTGTACCAGCTATTAGCAGGTGTAAGACCAGTCAACACTTTCAGAATTCTATATATATTTTATGCTTCATCGGGTTATTTTCTTACATTTTTCTTCCTCTGTTTATACGTGAGATTCTCCCTTGATAGGAGCCTTACTTGATAGACAGCTAAATGTTTTTCTCCCACCTCATACATTTTATCAAGATATAACCCAGTTACGGGAAAGAGCCTTTGATTTGCATTCCTTTTATTCTTGAAATCGTAAACTCTCTTTATACGACCGAATTGAGACAACACTTAATTTCCCTCTGAAGTTTTCTTATTTTTACTATTCCTCCATGACTGTCCCTGTACCAACACAACCCAATATCAAACCCGGATTATCAAATCAAACACACATTGCCTTAAAACTTTTCGATACTATTCTCAAAACAACTACTACACGGGTTGAACTTGAACGTTCATGGGTAGCGATTGAACATGATATAACCTTCCAGGAACAGTTGGAAGCTAGACAATGCCAACGTAGAAATCTTCCCTAGTTTCCCTTGCCGAAGGTTGATGTTTCTCTCTTCCCTACCCTTTACCCACTTTCGGATTCCTAGACACTGTACTTCTAAGCCTTAAGTATAGAATTTGGAACAACACCTGCCAAGATTGCAGTAATTCTTAACCTGCCACCACCAAAAATAGTCTGTCAATTAAGAGCGACATTGGGACACACAGGATACTACAGAAAAATTATAAAATGGTACACGCAGATCACTACGCCAATGGAGAAATTACTAAGGAAAGAAACAAGGTTCCATTGGAATGAGGATTGTCAACACAGTCTGGATACTCTGAAATAGAATATGGTAACCGCACCAGTACTAGTATTCCCAGATTGGGAGAAGACATTCCACGTAATTGTAGATGCATCGGCCATAGCACTTGGAGCTATTCTTGAATAGCAAGGAGCAGGCGAATTGGACCATCCCATAGCATTTGCTAGTAGAAAACTATCAGAATCAGAGCAGAACTACAACACTACATAGAGGGAAGGCCTAGATATGGTCTACGCGCTCCAGAAATTCAGACATTATTTATTAGGAAAACATTTGAAAATGTTCACGAACCATTCAGCACTCAAATACCTCGTCAACAAGACAGTGTTGGGGGGGAGAATTTTCAGATGGTTATTGTTGTTCCAGGACTTTGACTTCAAAGTAATAGTCAAGCCAGGAAAGTTGAACGTAGGACCTGATCACCTATTGAGGATCACAAATGGGGAGGAACCTGCAAACCTAGAGGATAACTTTTTGGACACACCATTATTTTCAGTCTAGATAGACGATGAATACTTCGCAAGCATCATCTAGTACTTGAGTACAGGGACTATGCCACAAGAATATAACACCGCGCAGAAGAAGAATTTGGTACTAAAGGCTACAGATTACCAGCTAATTGCATGGAACTTATAAAAAATGGGTGCAGATAGCATCTTGAGAAGATGTGTGCTAGAACATGAAAGACCTATAATTTTATCAAAATCCCATGAGGGAATAGCAAGAGGAAATTATGTAGGAAAAGCTATCATGCAAAAGGTATTGCACACAGGATTATGGTGGTCGACCATGCATAGAGACTTGAAGGACTACCACCAGAAATGTGTTGTATGTCATAGGGTTGGTAAACTAAATAGAAGGGACGAGATGCCTCTACGACCACAAGTAACTTTGGAAATAGGTTTTGTGGGAACAATTAACCCACCAGTAAAAATGTTAGGAGCGAGGTACATTATCATTGTGACGGAATACCTAACAAGATGGGCGGAAGCAACACCAGTAAAATATTGCAGCGTAGAGACAACAACACACTTACTGTTCGAGCAAGTGATCACTAGATTTGGTTGCCCGAGGATTTTGATGAGTGACCAAGGAACTCATTTCATTAAAAATACTATTAATACTATGACTTCGGAATTTGAAGTTCATCATCAAAAGAGTACACCATATCATCCTCAAGAAAATGGAACAGTGAAAGCCTTTAACAAGATCCTTGAAAAGGCATTTACGAAGATCTGCAACATTCATAGGGATGATTGGGACTTGAAGATACCAGCAGTATTGTGGGCATACAGGACAACATGCAAGAAATTAACATGACAAACACCATTATGACTGGTGTATGAAAAATAATCTGTGGTACCATTATAATTTTTGGTGCCTAGTCTACGCGTAGCATCAATTACAAACATGACAGAATGAGGTGCAGTACAGGAAAGGCTAAATCAGCTGATGATCATGGAGGAAGATAGGATTCTAGAAGGATTACACCAGGAAGTTTAGAAATCAAGAGACAAAGCTTGGCATGACAAACATATCAAGAGGAAGGGTTTCAAGGAAGGAGACCTAGTATTGATGTATGACAACAAATCCTTTCAACGCCCAGGAAAACTCAGAATGCATTGGTTAGGACCATACAAAGTAAAGACTATCATAGATGGGGGAGTTTTACAATTAAAGGATTTAGGAGGAACTGAACTCATAGGGATGATCAATGGGAGCTGACTGAATCTGTAAAGGGCAATTCGACCCCCGGGCAATTAAAAAAAAAAATGAACATTTAACAAAGGCATAGGGCATTGAGAAGAGAATGAGCGCGCGCACTCAGGAATGACAAAGCAGCAGAGGAAAAGGCCAATGGTCACTACAAGGTCACTACAAGCGGCAAAGCAGAAACAATGGGAAACCAAGACACAGAAAACAACCACCAACGGATGATGAATATCAAGCTTAAATAACAAAACTGACTGACGGGACGCTACATTAATCGTGCCAACTAGCGATAGAAAGGGAATTCAATAGAAAGTACGCGAGAAGTGTTGGTTCAATTAAAACGTCAATGAGGTAACGTCTCCAAGAAGCTTAACAAAATTCCTAGTACACAAGACTAGGAAGGTTATTATGAAAAGTGAGAAAAGTAGAGAGAAATAGATAATACAGAGCAGAGAGAAAAGTTTCCATAGCTTACAAAGGCCACTATGTTCGGCAAAAAACAACCCGAACACCATGACACCACCTAAACAAGGAGAACTAGACCAAACTGGTCGATGACCCCGAAGCAACGCCAAAGCCTCACCACAAGAACAAGAAATCGAAGAACAACCACTTTAGCCTCCAGAAGTCGTCAATGTGGAAGAAATATCATCACTCAATATGACACTAGGAAGCCCCACACCTATTGTGGAGGAAACCCAACAAACAACACTAGTGGGCATGGACGTGGATGTACGAGAAGGGGGACAGGGACAATAGGTTGAGGATGCAAACAATCATTCACACTCTAAAAACCCTGAAGAGCACCTAAGAGTTAATGGGACGGTCCTGAACTAGGAGGAAATGAACACGCCAGAAAGATTACACACAACCACGCTGGCAGCCATAGGAGGGCATAGTGGAAGATGTCATTGGTCGACCAAATGAGTATGCAGAAGAGCGAACAATGGAGGTTGGAACCTCGAGTCATCCACCACATCGAAAGGGCAAGCAGATGGTACCAAGGTCACCGTAGAGGCAAGCCACCACAGCNTGTTCCCAGAGTTCTCCAAGAAAGTCTACCTACAGACTGTGGGTACAGGACCCATTGGAAAACTAATTAATCAATCCATCCACTGGGAAGCTGGACTAGCCAAAAATGGGATTCTAGGCATGTTGGACATCCCACACTTTGGGAGGGGCAAGTATGAAAATAACTACGCCAAGAAACTGATGGAAGTCTCATGGTGGTACCTATGGTTGGAACAACTCGTCTTAATAGACGTAGAGATTATTGCATATTTCACAGGGCTGCCATCACGGGGTGAGGATCCTGCACGGTTCCTTGAGGAAAAAATGAAGGAGAAAGCATTGGCTGAGGAAATGAAGAACAAATATGGTACTCAAAGGGGGTCACACGGAATCATCATCAAGCATATTAGTGATGCCACAACAAGAATGGCCACAAAAATTATGGCATGAAAATTACTCTGGAAATGCCACAAAGAGGAAGTCTCAGCCGGGATTGTTGCAGCTGCAACATACTATGCGGAGGGAACCACACTTAATTGGGCCCCTTATATGCTAAATATGTTCTTGGATGACTGCAAGGATGCACAGGATATGGGGATAGAATTTCACTATTCATGGATACTCATCATGATAGCCTTGATCGGATGGAAGGAGCCAAAGTATTCATTCTTTTCCACTAGACCCAATCCTTTCCATGGAGCACGATACTTATCATTGGGGTCTTCTTAAGACCCCAAGAACAGAAAGGTGAATGCATCCATATTTGAAGGTGTTGGCAGCTCCACAATTTTTTCACCTTTTAAATCGACAAAGAAAAAATCCTTGTAGCTACCTACGCTTTGTCACAAGTATTGTTGTTTGTAGGTGACGTTTCCGGCTGTAAGAGGTCATGTCAATTGTTCTTTCCTTTTTCGTTTTCCTGCTTCATTCATGACTGAAAGCATGAATGAAGTGTTATGATAATAATGCGAATTGTATCTAAGGCTTATGTGCTAAAGAAAGGTTGATGTTTTTACAAATATTTTAGTGAGTATTGTTTGCTTTGAAGTCTATCATATATCAATAAACCTTTGTTATAAGTTGCTCATTCGATTATGAGGTATATATTGAGTTTTTGACAAAACACCAAGAATTGATTTCATTTACACTTTATTTTCATTTCATTATGATTCTTGGTAGTTTTGTTTTGGTCATTATGCTTTGGTTTGTAAAAAATCTCTTCTCTTAAACCTTAGAAAATCAACTCCACTCTTTACACAAGGATGAGATTCGAATACACCCAGTCGTACCCTGTACTCTGTTGGAGGTGGCAGTCTGAAATCGACAGATCCATAATTTCAAGTTAAGTCTTGGGATTCACTCTATACCCTTGACAACTCATTACACAGGAAGCCCAATTTTCGTATGAAACCCCTCATGCCTTCATTTAATCGCGCTAGGGTAATAGTGGGTTTTGTTCTTTTGGTTCTTGCCCTGGTCTCTTCTGTTTTTGAAACCCTTCATGCTCACAGTGATCTCTTTCTACCTTCGTGACTGTTGGTCTGTTGAACCCTTATGACCCTTTTCATCCAAGTAGATCCGAACAGCCTTGAAGTTTTACACATTTGTTATTACATAGCAGAGTTTAATCCCATTTTTGCTGGTTGGAGACATGATTTTGTGGGAGAGATTCTAAGCAAACCGCTACGAATTAGAACAAACCTTTTAAAACCTAGAACGGAAATGAGCCCATTTACCTTCATCACAGACATATTCTTCAAAAACGATACAGTTTTAGAGGTGTGCTTCATTTTTTGGACAACATTTTTTTAGAAATTTTGTTTCACTTGAGTATTCCTTTTCTTTCCCTTTCCTCTCTGTGGGTGTGAAGATATGCAACAAATGGCTGAACTCTATCATAAACAGAAGAAAAAATATGATGTCAAAGTCCTGTGTGTTAATCTACACAATTTCTATCTCTTCGCTCAACCAAACTTCACTCTTTGGCTAATCTCCAGGGGTAAGAAACCACATTCCCTGCCATTGACAGAGCAGTTCCTTCATCTAAAGGAGCCTGTGTTACAACCATCCTCAATGAGCCTATGCCCGAACAAATAGATGTTGAACCAATAGCCTTTGAATTGCATGGCCATGAACAACATGCCTATCCTAACACCTCTGCTAAGAACGCAAACAGGCCTTCATACAAACCGTCTAAGGGTGACACAGATATAGGGTTTAAAAACAAAAGGGCATGGAGATTAATTTCCAGGAGTCTATGAAACAAAACAAAAGCTCATGCGAGCTCGGGTAAAACGATTGATATGCTTGACGACTATGATCTCTAAATCAAAATATTTTTAGAAGAGGAAGAACCAGGTCACCATAGAACCGTTCCAGATCAGCGCTACGATTTTGTAGATAATCTACCACCCTGCCTAAAGCATGACAAAAACTTCCCTAGGATCAAACTCAGTCAAAATTCCACATTGGATAATGGGAGTGTGTTGACACACGGTCATTTGTCCCCTCAATCAACAGTTTCGGACCTACGGTGTGAAGTGTATTTATTCTAGATATAAAAATACTACACAGATGAGCCCTCCCTGCAAGCTAAAATCAAGGCCTTCACAGCCCAGATTGACTCACTAACGACTGAAAATTACAGACTCAAACTAAATGCACAAAGACCGGGGAAACACATGAAGAGAACTACTAATATAATAATAAAGAATGTTGAGTATGTCAAAGTTGTGGTTAATTATGAAGTCTTATGATTCAGATTGAGTTTTCAGTTGAAGGTAAAGATTTGTTTTTATCTTAAATTGTGTTTTTATTTTATTATTTTTTAATATAGAATAAATTAGAATTTTTTGCTAAAATAAGACTAACTACAGAATCAGTTGATTCTACAGCCAGTCGAATCTTATTTGAAATTTGGAAGATATTGGTTAAATTTATATCTGAATTTCTTTATTTCATCCTTTTATTTCAAGATATTTGATAGTTTAAGGTGATCAAATGATATGAAGAATTTATGGGCTTATTAGCCATATCTTTGGCTAATTTTTGTAAACAGGAACAAGCTTTTTATAGTTTTAAGAGATACAGTGTGATATGGAGTGGTTATCACCCTCTATTTTGTAATCAACAAATCATTTTGGATATTTAATCTTATCCCATAAGATAAGATATTTATCTTTTCTAAACTCTTTAAATGCTGGTAATTTTTTGTAATCAAGCATCCTCGCTTGGGGCAGATGATGGGTGTTTGATTTACAGACTTTAATGGATAGCAATGCACATTTCAGCTTTAGCTTCTTGTGAATGGTGTCTTCATTTAAGTTTTTGTTTATCTTGATATGATAATAAGTTTTGATAGCTTTAGTCTTCATCATTTATTATGTTATTGGGATAATTCCTTTATAAATTTTGTCCATAACTAATGCTTCAGATATTAATCATGTGATCATCTATTCAGTTTTAATTACCTGATTTTTCCTTTAATTTTCATTGAAAGATTAAATGCAAGCATGTTTGCTAACAGATTTTTCTTAATGCAATTATTTGAAATCATGAGATCACAATGACTAATTGCATCTCTCATTCTGTTATTAAAACTCATCATTCAACATATTGTTCTACATTTATTCCGAATAGTTTCGAGATTCATTGCAGGTTTACCTCTTGGACAAGCTGGCTGGATGTTCTCTAATCGTACAGATGTTTGGGTGCATGTTGATTAACTCATTAACAGGTTAGTTTATTTCTTTTTGTCGTTTGTTTGTCTTTGAAACTCAAATATATGGTCTGGCTTTGACCATCCACATACTTTTGTTTCATAGTATATTTTTCTATTTTAGTTTAGACTTATAAAAGAAAAATCAAAAAAATTATCTTAAGTTCTTTCTTTATCTACTTTTGTTAAAGCAGTCATTTTCACAGAGTTTAGTAAGTTTAGATTAAAACTCGTAGCTTGTAAATAATGTATATAAATGAGATTTATTTATATTTTTCTT
>JASDQU011314058.1:18887-31989 GCA_032191745.1 Picea mariana
GAAGGAGTGTTGATAGGAGAAGATTCATGTGGGTTTACAGACCATGTGAATGAATATGATGACAATTTAAAAACTTTCACCATCCAGGAGGAGTATCAGAAGAGCATTCTGATTATTGGAGGGATCAAGATATTCCTACCAAACAACCAATTAGAGGCCAATGCACATGATGAGAGTGCAACAGAAGAAGAAAGACAACCAACAGTGACTGCCATGATGAAGAGAAGGTATCAAAATCTGCCCAAGGAGAAGAAGAAGAGGAGCACACAGTTGAGATGCTCACTCAATGGGAGATAGAATTGAAGATGTTGGAGGATTGGTTGGACAATCTAGAACCAACAGATGACTGCCAGAAGATAGTCATGCAAAATTCAGGAGAAGGGCATTCGACAGAATTGCTCAAAATTTTTAGCCAGGAAGCTGAACAGGAAATGGCCGCAGCATTGGAGCTTGCAGCAGAAAAGGAAGCAGACGGCATAGACTTTGCTGAGCTGCATGAGGAACTAGAAGCCCTGAAGAAAGGTAGGCACATCCAAAAGGTCAAGTTGGAGACAGATGGAGGAGCACACCAACCAGGGGAGCAATTAGAGGGAGCTCAAGATATATCAGCAGAGTAGTTGACAGAAGAAGACAATCTTCCAAAGGAGAAAACTAAGCAGCAGCTTGGTGATGAGACTGCGGAATTGAAGTCTACAATAGAGTGGCAACTCGATGTCACAAGGAGAGATAAAGACAACATGGGAGATCGAGTGGATCTTCCCACTGATGAGAAGGAAGAGTAACAGAGAGGATTGCATAAAGAGAGCCAACCACTGGAGCAGTTGGACGAGGAAATAAAAGAGACCATGAAGCTGATGTTGAGGTTAGTGCAAGAAGAAGTCAACAAAGGGGAGATGAACAGAAAATATCCTACCATAACAACAGGGAAGAAACAAAAGAGGAGAAAGAAGAAGCAACAACAACATAATAGTTGTAGAGAAGCAAGAGGACAACTCCATAAGAGAATTTGGGATCTAGGTGGATTTCAACACTGGAGAAGGGGAGATCATGAGCAGGAACTCATGTTTTTCCTAGTAGGGGAGTATGATGCAAGAGCATCGCTCCACCTTAGCAAACACGCCAGCATGCCAGTGCTCAAACACAAAATGGAGAAAGGGAGAGGTGCCGACCCTCCCAATTTTTGAATTTGAAATAATCCTATACAGATTATTGAGATGTAAGATTGTAAATGTCGGGTCATGCCTTTGTACAGGTAGTGGTTGGATTTCAATTAAAAGGTTGCTTGTAGGCCCAAATCATAGTCAGGTCTGGGTAAACATTTATGAACCTTTAATGTAATAGATGAGGTTAGGTGAGAGAGGACGAGCTCGCAGAGCCCCTCTTTTGTCTTGAGATCTTGTTTCAGATTTCATTAGGAACCAGAGCAGAGAAAGAGAGAATGGTAGAGAGGTCTGAGGAGGTCTTAGAAGTTATGAGAGAGAGAGCTTGAGAGAACTGAGACTTGTTACAGTCTAGTTTTTATGTAATCATCTGTATATATACACAAAGATTAATAGAAAAAGAAGTTTTCCTGCATATTGTTGTTCATGTGTTTATGTATTCCATGAATGAATGTTGTGGATGTATGTTAGATTTCATTTACAGTAGAAAGATATATTTCTATGTCTTTGTTTGATTTTTGCTATATCATTCTAGGTTCTTTAGGCTGTGCACGGAGTACACAACAGAACATTGGAGGTTATGTAGCCAACAAAAGAAGTGGGCATCTGAACTCTGTGGAGTCAGAAAGAAGTGCCAGGAGGGCACACCAGAGTGATTATAAACTCAAAGGGAACCTCAAGGTTGTTGAATACCTTGGAGGTGAGACTGTGCAGAGAAGGCACAGAGAGATAGGACTACTAAAGGTTCTGTAGAGCTCCGCCAGGTGGGCATCGAGCGAGTGCAAAGAGTGCACCAGAGGAACTCTATCTTGATTTCAGAGGCAAGAGAAGTGTCGAAGGGAGACACTCACAGAGTTGCTAAATACTTTGTCGGTTCAATAAAGAGTGCTTGAGAAGAAGTTGCCAAGAGGGCACTTTCAACTCTTCCAGGGACATAAGGGACAGAGACCTTAGAGGTCCGAGCAGTGGAAGCTCAAGGAAACATAGTTGTTGAACACTCTGTGAGGAAAAGCTCTGCAAGGTGTGCATTGAGTCAGAAGAACACCAGGAGGGCGAGAAGTATTTCTTGTCCAAGAAATCCTTCAAACCTGAGTTTGACGAAATCCAAGAAACGCAAGGAGTGCATGGGAGATCGAAGTCATCAAGGAAATCAAGCTCAGAAGAGATAATGCTTTTTTAGAAGCACAAGCGAGACCAAGAGTTGAGTCCACAGGAAGAAGTTCAAAGGCCGAGACATTCGAATGACTAGAAATCTTCTAAGTTAGAAGATCAAAGCTCAGGAGAGTCAGCACCAAAGGATTTGGCCGGGACTCGTTAAGGAGTTGAAGAGACGACAGAGAATATTTGAGGAGGAAGCGTCGAATAACCAACAGCCGTTGGATCAAGAGAAGTTGCGAGAAGGATAAAGGTGAGAGTCATTTAACTCTCAAAGTCCAGGAGGAATGAGATTCGTCGATCCAGAAGAAATCTGAACCATTGGTTCATTTTGCGGGATCGGACATCGGGAGATGGGAGGACATAGGTCCTTAGTTTCCAAAGTCGCAACATGTAAAATCGCGATTCAATCGCAACTGTAGATCGTGGGAGGATCTGGACCGTTTGATCAGAGTCCAGACAACGAGAACGTGCACAGGAGGAGATCAGATCTGGACCATTGGATCTGAGCGTGTGGACAAACCACAGTTGGATCCAGAGGAAGGTGCACGAGAGAAGTTTTGAAACGATTGGAACTGTCCATCGTCAAAGAGGATAGGTGGCAGCTGATTCGAGGTGTTCATGGAACCAGACATCGAAATATTTGCGAGGAGCAGAGGAAAAAAGTCGGGAAGAGCGAAATCGTTCTGGACCATTGGATCCAGAAGGACACGTGGCAGAGATCCACATATTTCGAAGAACCGGGTAGCGGAACATCAAAGGTGAAGACGAGGAAAAAATCGCGAAGTGAGAAATCGCGAAATCATTCCAACCATTGGATCTGGGGTGACAAGTGGTAGAGAGCCACACACATCGGAGATTGGCAAGAGGAAGAGTCGATTGATCCTAGCCGTCCATCAGAAGGGACGCGTGGCGAGCAGTCAGTATTTCGCTGACTCGCGACTCGAAGGGGTCAACAAACAAAGCCTTGAGAACTTGCAATAACCGAAATCACGACAGAATCGTGGACCGTTGGATCGACCAGGGCTGTGGGTCATCGATCTAAGGCATCGACATTTTGACATTTCGAGAATCAGAGGTTCGAAGGAGAGAACCATCCCAAGGTCCTGAGTCACGAAGTTCCAACTTCATGAAGGAGAAACGTGGACCTTTGGATCGCAAGATAGTGTGAGTCGTTGATCTAACGTAGGAGAATTTTGGGGTTTTAGGGATCGAAAGATCTGAGGTGAGGGGTCTTTCGACTTTGCGAGTCGCGAAGTACCGAAACTCTTTGAAGGTTGGGCCCCGATCACAACCGAGGGTCACATCAAGATAAGTCAAGGGAGGAGCTAAGAGACCATTATCCCATTTTGGGGTTTCGGGAACTGGAGGAGTTGGGGTGCTTTGTGTCAAAAGTCCCGAAATCGCGAAACAACGAAACGATCGTTGTCGTTGATCGAGGAGAGCACATGGCTGTTAGATCTGGACTTGGAAGGAAATCGTCAATCGGGGATTCGGGAAATAGGAGTCAGGGGTGGCTCACATGCAGAAGTCTCGAAGTCCTAAAATGCAAAGCACCTTTTGTTAGGCATGCGGTCACAGGGCGTGTGTTGGGTATGTGTTATATTCTTTGCACGAGTAGTAGTGTCTGAGCGCCTGCGCCGGGCGCGTAGGGGGGTGGAGCCCCCTGCACGGGGGTTCGGGGGCAGCGCCCCCGAAATTTGTTTTTTGGGCCGACATATTTTCGCCGGTTTCTGGCCGACATATTTTCGCCGGGCCGACATATTTCCGAGACGACATATTTCCGGGACCACATGATATTAGGTGGTTTTTCGGCACATGGTTTTTGCCGATGGTTTTCTATTTTCGGTTAAGGAATTAGGGTTTTGGACTAATCCAGGTCATTGGGTTAGGGTTTTGGATGCCGCTGGCTCCTATATGCATATTGTATTGTAAACAGTGTAAAGCAATGTGTATCAATATAATATATGTTGGTTTTCCCGGTTTGGGTTTCCAGGTGAAAAATCTCTGTGTAATGTTTGTATTTGCCATTGTATCTTTTCTGTTCTTTTCTGAATATCGGTTTGCAGTAGATATTGTACAAGGTTAGAATTTACACCGTGGTCACGTGGAGAGAAGCTCGCGCCTTATGCTCGTTTGCGCAGGTGGGGTTTCATAAAGGACCTGTGGATTTATTTGTTAGAGGTTCCAACAGGGACCAAGGAGTTACTTCAGCTCAAGGAGGGAGAACGATCCAGAGACCGAGAGGTCACAAAACCCTAAAGGGGAGGAGGGTCTGCATCACTCTCCGTGGATCTCCCCATTGGTGAACGACCGATCAACACATTACTTCCAAGCCTCCAGGGGATTGAGACAAGGTTGTCCCCTGTCTTCGTTACTGTATGCCATCCAAGCTTCAGTTCTAAGCTTCCAGCTAGAACATTGTTAGGAGAATCGCTCCCTCTCCGGTCTCAGAATGGTGACAAACATCAAAGACATCAACCACACACAGTTTGCGGATGACACCCTTCTTCTTGGTGGAGCCAGTGTCCTATTAACTAGAAACTTCAGGCAGGAGCTCGACCGATATAAATAAGTCTTAGGCAACAAAACCAACGGTCAAAAGTGTAAAGTCTACGACTGGAATTGCTCACCAAGAGAGATGTTGGAAATCACCAGAGTTTTAGAAATGGAAGGATCAACTACTTAGGATTCTTTCAAATACCTGGGAATACCAATTTTCAAAGCAACCCCTAAGCTGGTTCATTGGCTTCCTCTCCTAGATAAAATGAAGCTCTGCATTCAAGCTTGGGGGCAACTTGGTTAAATCTTGCAGGGAAGTGGTCCTGCTGAAATCCGTCCTGACAAGTCTCCCAATCTATCAAAACTCAATACTTCTTGCGCCAAAAACCATTGTCAACAAGATAGATACCCTGCTAAGAATATTTCTGTGGGAAGGCAAAAAGAAATCTGAGCAGAAACTTCACCTAGTACGCTAGGAAAAAATAAAGAAGCTAATTCTAGAAGGCGGCCTTCAAATCAGAGACGTAGCTGCCGAAAATCTAGCACTGAGGGCCAAAAATCTGTGGAATTTAATTTCCAGCAAATCCTCTTAGAGCAAGAAAGTCCTGTGGAAAAAATACTTCCTGGGGAAGTGCATAATATGCTTGGAACACCCGCCGAAAGTTCTCAAAGGTTCACCAATCCTCACACTTTGTCTCAGGTCCTTAGTTCATTTCAAATCGAAGCTCACCTGGATCCTTGGCAATGGGAGATGCATAAGGGTCTGGGAGGAATCGATTCTAGGGGAGTCGCCGTTAGACCACCACATAGGCTTGTCCAATATAAAATCTTGGCTTCACTCCATCAACCGTCTCACACTATATGACATATCTAAATGGGAAGAAAACAAGGCAGGGAATTGGAAAGAATGGGACCTGGGGAACTACCTAGAAATACATGAAAACGAAGCCAAAACTCTGTTGGAGAAGCTTGAAGGGAAATCCCCCTTGAAAGCCTCAGCCAAAGATAAAAGAGGTTGGGGCATAGCCACCAGAACTTACTCTGCAGCCACAGGTTACAAGGCTCTTCAGGAAATCCCCCACGTTCCCCCAGATCCAACGTCGTGGAAGACTATCTGGTCCCACAAGTTGATCCCCAAAATCGACATGTTCACTTGGACAATGGCACACAAAAGCATTTTGAGAAGTGAAAATTTAAGAAGAAGAGGTTGGCAAGGCCCCTTAAGATGCCCACTCTGCATGTTTGAAGAGGAAAATATTGACCACCTGCTACTCACTCGCCCCTATGCAAAAGAGGTCTGAGAGAATGTAGTAATGCTTCTAGACAAATTAACACTGACCTCCAGGACTTTAGATCTCCTAAGCACTTGGGTGAACCACTCCCCATTCTCCATGAGAAAAAAGGACCTACTCAAAGCAAGTTGGATGTGGCTTCCCAAGTTTGTAATGTGGAAAATCTGGTTGGAAAGAAACAATAGGCTTTTCAACGAGAAAAGCTTCAACCCAACCCAAGTGGCAATGAAAACAAAGGCACTTCCGAGTGAGGCACTAGACGCTCAGACAAAGCTTCAGAACATTGACAATCTGGAATCGGAAGAAGAAAAATGGCTAAAAGAGCTTGTCCCAACCCACCAACATCGATTAGCCACCAAGTTAGTTCCGAGAGCAAGCTGGGAAGTTAGGTTGGAAGAACAAGACTTCATCAAGTGGAGGTCCACTCTAAGAAAGCACAGTTTTGCATTCAACAGAGCGTCGAAAGGGAACCCAAGGGTAGCTGGTGGGGGAGGGATCCTCCTAGGCCCTTCGGGTATGATGGAGGTCTCCTACTCTTGGGGGATAGGCATTGAAACTAACAACATGGCAGAGGTGCTCGTGCTCTGGCAGGGCCTTAGGCTGGCTATTACCAAAAACATCCAGAGCCTGGTGGTCTTTGGAGACTCCAGAGTAATCATACAGGACCTGAAGACGAGAAGGAGGCCAAATAATCTCAAGCTAAGACAAATGCTCAGGAAACTAACCCTTCTGCTGCATAATTTCAAGGAGGTCAAATTCTACCATATATTGTGAGAGCTAAACACTCAAGCCGACTCTGAAGCAAACAGAGGAGCAACCATGGGCAAGGCTATGCTAATAGTGAATGACGTTGAAATGCTTGCACCCATTCCCTAGAAGTAGAGACTCCAAAAGGTACAAATAACTCATTCAGATGACCCGTTGGACATTGTTTGTCAAGAAAGCACTCATTCCTCTGCAGGCAGTTACCCGTCTTCATGATCGATTTGCAAATCCCAACGACTGGCATTTGTCAGAACTTCTTCTGGCCAAATCTAGGAAAGGAGGATGGAGGCCCATACCGAAAGGCAAAGACTCACGTGAAGATTGGGCGCGTGGAGGCTATATCTGCAGCCGAGACTTCAAGAGAAGTAGAAGCGTTCAAACGAGTCCAAGATTGGGAAGCACTCCGAGCACTGAGAAGGTAAAGAAGCATTCTTCATTAATGGCCTCCAGCTCCAAGCCCGAACCATCACTGGAAGAAAGGCTTGGAGAGATGCAAATGGAGCTCATCAAGCTGAAGGCTGTGGTCAGAGAGAAAGCAAGAAGCATGATGAACAACAACTTCGTCGAAGAATAAATATATGACCTTCTCGTTCAGGATCTCAAAAATATGTGTGAGGATCTGACATCCGATTCGGATGCCTAATTCAAGGATGTGGCANTCAGAGAGAAAGCAAGAAGCATGATGAACAACAACTTCGTCGAAGAATAAATATATGACCTTCTCGTTCAGGATCTCAAAAATATGTGTGAGGATCTGACATCCGATTCAGATGCCTAATTCAAGGATGTGGCAAATGTGCATGGAGATTTTGGGAAGCACCTAAGCAAGATTGAAGCCAAAATAGACAAACCGTCTGAAGAATGGGCCAAAAAGAAGACAACATAGGAGAAGGAAAACGGGGAGGGAAAAAGCAATTAGGTCCACCTCTAGAAGCGACAACATTAAGACCCCGGTCAACTAGGCTCCTTTACCCTGGAACTCTGGCTCGCTTGGGAATGCTGAACCAAGAGCTTCAACTTTTAGTCTTAGTGGATTTACTCAGTTGTAAAGCACCCGACAGCTGGTTTACCGGCCCTTAATACAAATTAGCCGTTATTGTCAAAAAAAAAATAATTAATATAAATATATAATACAAGCTTTAAAGAAAAACCTCACAAGGAAATCCAAATGATGCTTTTTCACATTCATGGATGGTATCCCTAGTAAATCCTAGTAAATCCATCCACATAAACTAGTGCACTTTACCTAAAGAAATTTGAATCAATAACCTAGTGCCATCAAACCAACAACATTAACAACAACCCATTAAACTAACCTTTTAAATTATAAATAACATATAAAAATATAATTATATTAATAAACATTAAATTCAAATAATTATATATTTTCCTCATATTAATTTTTAAACACTATTTACATAATTCAACTATATTAAATATTTATTATTTGACAATTTATATATATTTTCTCGTAAATTTCATATTTTAAAAATATAAACAAAATTGAATCATATTATAAAAGAATTTAACTAAATATGTGGAGCAATGTGCAAAATTTGTCCCCTGACTTTTGGCATTTAAATAGGGAAAAACCTCAATTTTAAAAATTTCAATACTCTATCTAATCAAATTTCATATCTCTATAAATCATTATTATGGGGGCATGTGCTGTCCAATAATGACAGTTTGCAATTATATTAAAGCGGAATTAAATTTTCAATTGTTAGTTTGAAATTGTATTTTATGCTTTTAGAATATGCTCTTATTTAAAAAAAGATTCTAACACTACATAAGATAAAATGTCAGTTGATAATGGATAAAATTTAAAAAATATTAATAAAATATTTGAATGATTAGATTTGATTTTTAAACATATTTTAATATTTCTACATGTTAGTTTGAAATTGTATTTTATGCTTTTTAGAATATGCTCTTATTTAAAAAGATTTTTTCTAAAAGTTAAAATGTAAAAAAAAAAAAAGATTCTAACACTATATAAGATAAAATGTCAGTTGATAATGGACAAAATTTAAAAAATGTTAAATAAAATATTTGAATAAGATAAAATGTCAGTCAGTTGATAATGGACAAAATTTAAAAAATGTTAAATAAAATATTTGAATAAGATAAAATGTCAGATAATGGTTACAATTTAAAAGATATTAAATACAATATTTGAATGATTAGATTTGATTTTTTAAACATTTTTTAATATTATCAAGAAGTTGTATTTTATGCTTTTTAGAATATGCTCTTATTTAAAAAGAAATTTTCTAATACTATATAAATAAAAATGTCAGTTGATAATGATAATGGATAAAATTTAGTTAAAATGTCAGTTCATAATGAATAAAATTTAAAAAATATTTGAATGATTAGATTTGATTAATGGATAAAATTTAAAGAATATTAAATAAAATATTTGAATGATTAGATTTGATTTTTAAATATTTTTTAATAATTAGAAATGAGTTGATAATGGATAAAATTTTAAAAATATTAAATAAAATATTTGAATGATTAGATTTGATTTTTTAAACATTTCTTAATATTTTTGAAAGTTTGTATTTTCAAATATGGGAATAAGTTAATAAGTAATTTTTTTTGAAGGTAAAGTTTTATTTGTTTTTTTTGTGATTTAGATTTTTCTAAAACAAATAGTCTAAATGTAAAATTAATTGGCTTTTTTTTTAAGTTAAGAATAATGAGTGAAAAACGAGTGTTTTTTTCGTGATATTTGGAAGGAATCATTTTGGATGTTTTTTTCATGATATTTGGGAGAGGATCATTTTGGATCATTTTGAATTGATGCAATCAACATGATTGAGTCATAATACGGTAATTTAGGACACTGAATTCATTTTTGCATTAAAAATAACAATTTCATCAACCCCAAAAAATTGAAAACTCAAAATATTTAATTTTATTTGTTTTAAAATAGATCAAACCCTAAAAAATAAAGTTCATGATTAAAGTGTTCAAAGGGGTTGGATCCAATGATGAAAAGTGAGGAGTTTTTCACCATTAGACAAGATTCAATTCTAATCCCACAAATATTATATTAAAAAAAAATAGTCTCATAAGTGAATCAAAACCCACCCCACACAAAAACAAAAAAAATTCATAACTAAAATTTTTCCAATCAAACAAAATTATAACTTCCAAACATTATTTTATCAAAATTAAATAAAATTTAATTTAAATATGAAAATAATAAATATTATAATTTGTATTTAATATTAAAATAATAAAAATTATAATTATAATTAATTATATTTAAAAAACAAAACCTAGACATCATCTCATTTGAAAAATATATTTTGAAACAATAGTCAAATAATTCATTGTCATCAATGCTTATACATGTAGGGCCAATTCTCTTTCAATGTACATACATAAACTACTTTTACCTTTTCTCTCAAGTTGATTGCTCTGTTAAGTTGACATTTGAGGTATTTTCTATTGTTGAACGGTGGTTGTATTTATAATATCGTTTATATGAGGACAAATTATGCTCTATTTAGTGAAATGTCTATGTCATTATGTGTGGAGCAATGACTTTTATACACTCAACCAAACTTCCCCCTACCACATTCATTATCTTTTTATTTCAACCCATCTTTTTATTTAAAGATTCATTATTGAAGGACTACCCATCTTTATAACATAGATTGGATTGACAATGTACTATGGGCCATAGCCATTCTTTATCTTTTTATTTCAACCCACCTTTTTATTTAAAGATTCATTAGTGAAGGACTATCCATTTTAGCATAGCATAGACTGGATTGACAATGTACTCTGGGACATAGCCATACCAGGAGAGTATATGCTTGTGGGTTCCATGTGCCTCCTAAGGTTACCAGACCAAGTTCTTTTGGCATTGGTGTTGGACACTCTTCAAACTACAATACCAAGCAATGTATCGATGCATTCTCAATGATGGATGCGACAATAAAGTTTTCTTTCTCCGCATGCTCTATCTCCCCATCTCGTTAATCTCTTTGTTGTCTTATTTATTTCATGATTTCTTTTTAGCTATTTTTGGAGTAGTTTAATGCACTTTTATTGATCGTATTTCTTAATCTCTTTCTCTCTCTTTTTGTAAGTAAGAGTTTTTCTATGAAAATATCAACATAATGTACATAATTACCTTCATAACCAACATTCAGCCTAGATAATCATCAATATCCTAGGAGTTTATTGGCTTGCCTAGAGGGAAACTAGGCCAATTATCAAAAAGGACATAACAAACTAAGTCTGCAGAGGCATAATAGTGCTCAAAAACTTTGCCCAGATGGAAACTAAGCCAATTATAAAAAAGGACATAACAAATTAAGTCTGCAGAAGCATAATAATGCTCAGAAACTGACAAAAATATACTAAAGAGTCGAGGAAATCTAGAGAAAGCAACATAGACCATAAGACCACAAAGACCCAGTTTGATAAAAGCAAAGACAAACAATCATTCCCAATATGAACATGGGGCAAAGCCTCAGACAGACGAACGTCGACCCCAGCAGTTGAAGAAGATGATCGAGATCCCAAAGGCAGCCCATTGTCCCGAGTCAATTGTAAAGAGCGTCCATTGCGTTTTACCAGAGTTGAGGGGAAATCCTCCACGTCACCCTCCAAATTTGTGCCATTGTCATCTACCTCATGACCATGGCTCTCCATGCCAATTGGCACCCGAACCGGGTGAATCATATTTCTTAATCTCATTGATATCTTCTTTATCATTTATCACACTGCACTGCACGAAACAATGTGCTTTTTACAATCTAATATGGATGATATGTGTAATGTAAAGTATAAATCAATGAAAACAAATTTAATAAAGTAAAAATGATAACATTTCTTGTGCTATCATTTTTAATAGAAAATTATGTGTTGCTAGTACCAACACCCCGCAAGCTTGTACTAGCAGGAACTTGTGATTTGACAAGGGTCGAGACACTTGGAAACACTCCCATATGGGGGACGCCTACCCTTTGAGCCTCATCACAACGACCCAATATTAATCATTCAATATGTAGAGACTCTACCCCTTTGATTTTGAACCTATAACTTTTAAGAAGAAAACATATGTTTTTAACCATAAAATATGTAAAATAAACCTCTTCAATACAAAGTAAAACTACAAATAGATATAATATCCCAACTTAATATATGAAATTAAATTAAGACAAATACTTGTTACCACATAACCTTTACCTAACCTCAACAATAATGGAATAAAAAAAACATTGAATAACCATTCTTCTTTAATTTAATTATTTGACACTCAAGAAATATTAGATTGATCTTCTCTCCATGTAAAATTTTACAATGAGAGAACCAAATCCCAATGCAACCAAAAAGCCCTAGAGAAAATTGAATGTATCAACCACAAATGCCATCCAGCAGATCATTGATAGTCCCAAAGTAAAGGCTGTGACTGAAAAATCTTAATTAATAATTTAATTAAAAAGTAATATTAAATAAACAAGTACACTAAATGATAATCCAAGTTACTATTTGTAAAAAATTAAATAAAGATACCGCGATGCAAGCCTGTCATTGGAGTTGGAAAAGCCGAGTTAAACCCGGAGGTACAGAGTTCGAATCGGCTGCCCGAGTTTGGCAGACTTTGCCTTTGGAGAGCCGCTGGATATGCACAGTTATTTGTTACAGAGATAATGGCAATGGCAAGACAATTTCAGTGGCCAGATTGGGAATATGAAGAATATCCTTCAAAGGAAGATCTTCTCATGGCGCCCTTATTTGCCATGATTTTCCCCATTATCAGGTTATTGCTGGACAGGCTTATTCTGGAGGTAATCCCCTTCAAAACTCTCCGTTTTTATGAAAAATCAAAGCTAAATTTATGGATTTATGCAAGTATTTCAGATTTAATATTTTTTATTTTCAAAATTTTAAGATGCAATACAGTTTTTCTTCCAAGGAATTCGCTCTGGAGCGGTTAATGTTTAAAATAGTAGAAAATAAAATTGAATATTTAATCTCACAAACGCTGAATTGTGTCAACATGAAAGAACGTCTTCTGTCTATAAATGCTGCGAGCGCAATGCGGATATGATCATTTATTTTGTAAATTGATGTTTTCTTTCCACGAAAAATAAACTCAGTTCTGCTAATTTACTTCATGTAGGTTATGGGCTACTTCAAACTGAGGAAAATTCAATACAGTTTGCTCCAACATTTTTTTCCCATTATAAGTGAGGCTTC
>JASDQU011314059.1:0-14026 GCA_032191745.1 Picea mariana
AAAAAAATACAATACCATCAAGGAATTGATGCAATCCCTAATCATCAATAAATAAGACAACTCAAACAAGGAATTGATGCAATCCCCAGTCATCAATAAATATTACAAGTCAAAGAAGGAATTGATGTAATTCCTAGTCATCAATGAATAAGAAAACTCCATCAAGGAATTGATGCATACCTGATTAATCACTCAAGAAAAAATAAGGAATATTAAGACTGATGTTATAGCTTGATTAGAAGAGATTCATATGGAACTAGGGAATGGTATATATATTGAAGTTCTTCTGGAGGCACTTGACAATATTGAATACACAAATATGTGAACTCTAGAAGAGTTGGATAAAATTCAAAATAAAGATATGTTGTTACTATAACAGTTAGATCAATCTAACAACCATGAAGAGAAAGAACAAAATATTCAACTAGAAGAGATCAATAGATTAAAGAGTGAAGTTGTTGATCTAACAAAACAAATGAACAAGTTGAAGGCACACAAAAACTTGATAAATTCACAGGATAATTAGAAGAAACAAAATATATGGTCAACAATATAAATAATCAACTTGAAGAAGCTAAGGAATGTGAAGAAACCCAGAAGAGATAATTAAATAAAAAGGAAGAATCATGCCACGTGCTATAATTGGAAGTCATCAACCTCAAAAGGATTCATATAGAAAACAAGGATTAAATAAAAATATTGAAGACTGAATTTGTTGATCAAACAAAAGAAATAGAAGAGTTGAAGACATACGACAAACCGAATAAATGCACAGAAGTATTGGATGAGGTAAAAGAAATAGTGATCAGTCTAAAGACTCAAGTTGAAGAAGATAAGAAAATAGAAGAAGACTTGAAGATCCAGTTGACTAAAAAGGAATAAACATGTCACATGTTGGAATTGGAAGTTATCAACCTCAAAAAGAAGAATGAAAAGACAAAATAAAATGTCAAATTCCAGAACAACTCATCCATACTCGATAAGATGTGGAACAGTCAAAGACCAAATGATGACAAAATTGGTCTTGGGTACAATAAGAAAGAAGAAGGTGACAAGTGGAAAACCATTCAAAAAAATGAGAAAGGATTATCCTCATCAAAAGGAAAAAGTGAAATCACAAACCAATTACAAACCATGAACTTTGTTAAAGGAGGAAGCTATAAAATTCAAAAAAACTAAATGTACCTATACATAATGTTAGTAACCCTACCTGACTATTAACATAGTTTTCTCATTCTAGGGTTAATTCTAGGATTAAACATGAATCAACAATTAAGTGGTTCAAAAACCATTTTATGGTGTATGACAGGTCAGGTCTGAGCCTACTCCGTACCAACCTATAGAAATTTACTCCTGGTCGATCCATTAAATGTGAAGCCTTTCTAGTACCCTCCAGAACTGACACTTTGGCGAAAACACCCAGTGTTGGCTCGCCATTTCCCTCAACTTCACATGGTAGAGGCAGGGGGCATACCAGCCGCTTTTACTCCTCTAGTGAGGGCCTCAAGGTATCCTTTTTTATTCATATTTTCCCCTTTAGTCCTATAACACAATTTCTATCCTCTGTGTTGTATTGGACTGGTTATTTTGGTAAAGCTCGGCTCTGGTGAGCAATGGAAGGAGGCAACGCACATCCGGGTTCTCTATGCGTAAAGGTGAGTAAACATTTTTTTTCTTCTGTTCTCTGTGAGAAGTATTCCATAAATGTATTCTCTATCTGGTGTAATGTAAAATAATTGAGAGGTTCAAAGTAAATAATCAAGAGGCTCAATGTATAGACTTGATGTTTACTTTTCTCTTTTTGAGCATTGGAAATTTATGACAGTTGTGCCTCCGTATGCGTTTTCCTTCCGGGATTCTACTGTGTTTATGGTTCCTTTTGTAAGTTGGGTGAAAACCTTTAGATTTAACACTCGGATTTGAGGGTTATTATGGTTTCCTCTCCGTTGGTTTTCAATCTTCAAGACTATAGTCATTTACGGTCTCTTTCTAGTTAGACCGTGGCCCGAATCGTTAATATAAAATTGAACCCCTTGATTCTATCATTTTCTTTTATTCATTGTTCCTATCACTGGTATTCTTACACTTTGAAAGTTGTCCAAATATCTCAAATCTTACTACGTTGGTTTATGTTATTCAGACTTGATTGTTTAAAACTCTATAGGAAAAATTCATAATTTACATTATTTATATATATATGGAAATATTAACAGGATCTTATTTGTCTAGCAACACATTTGTTTGTATCCTCTGGTTGTAATAATTTCTCTGCTGGGAAGAATCGTGGTTTAACCTGCGACCACCTCAGCAACATCCTTCACTTGATCTCTTGTTTGATACAATTATAATATTAAGCTGATTATGAAAGGCCTTTCCTGTGTCGACCACTTTGCACTAGCAAAAGAGAGGGTATTCTTGTTTAATAATATGTTGAATGTATGTGGAATGAAATTCGTAGGGTTCGAACATGTTTTACACAGTTTAGATTTTAACCTATGACTTGGGTTCTTACTGTAAATTTTGCATGCACTCATATTTTCATGTTTTACGTTTCTATAATGTTGTTTAATTTTAATGATCCATCTATTGAGATTATACTCAAGTTGCATCTTGTGTGCTTCTATGAATGCTTATTAATTTAATAATTACCTCATTGTGATCGTTACCCCAAATCGGAAATTCCACTGTGTGATGTCAGGGAATTAATTGGTAGTCATGTTTAATCGTTGATCTTGCCACAATCGACTCCTTCCGTTTATTTGGTCCTATACACAGGGTTTGGAGATTACTATTATGTGCTTCCTATTTGATTATTCTATGCATGGTAGTTTTGGTGATAATTGGTTTCATTTATTTTCTTACTATCTCTTCCTCTATTTTACAAGTGAAAGGTTCTATGCATGGATATATGAAATTAATGATGGGCCCTTTCTATTTTGTGAGGGTACCCATCAGTTGATTTTGGGTTCACTCCTCCTCCTCTTGGATCGTGGATAGATTATTGCACAAGGAACACAATTCGATTTGGTTTTCATCAAGACTCAAGCTAAGTTGTTGTCTGTGGCTTATTCTATTGTTTGATTTCCATAGCATTAAAATGCTAGCACAGTTACTAAACCCTCATTTTACTTCCTTTGAAGGTTATGCAAGTCGATGTAATCAGATGAAGGAAGCATATTACATCGAGAGGTATTTGAGTTCCATGTCCTTCCTTGACCGATCTATGCACGCATTAACTTCGGTTATATACATATTCAGTGTATACTTTCTTAGACCTATGTTTAAAATACAAGAGGTTGTGGAGTTTTTGGTCTATGGTACTCCAACTGTAATGTTTTGAGCAACGATTGATTGAATACAATGGTTGCTTTTGCAAGATACTTTGAATTCTACTAAATCACTATATTTATGTGGTAATAAAGAATGTAGTCAGACTGTTATTCTTTCTATCTATTCTCTGCAGTGTTTTTGTACGTACATATTTGAATAGAAACTCAAAATATATATATTCAATGGCCAATAGGAACATAAAAATAGTTCTACTATTTCTTTATGTATGAGCACACCCATATATATATAGTTAAATATCTATATACAACCATCATATTTTAAATAAAAAATATTTATAGTATCATTTAACTATGACAAGCCATAGTAAAACATGGTTATACATTCCCTTACGAATTGATTTCACTTATGTATACACAATCAACATATTCCTAACAAATAATAACCATAAATATAACATTGACAAAGGAATGCAAGCTGTGATGCATATCTGAAACCTGATGTTGGAATACAAATGGAACAACCATGTTCCACCCAACCACAGAATAGAACAACCAAGTTCACTTGTTCCACTAACCCCCTAGCCTAACCATGAGTCCATAAGGGAAAACTGAATGATCCTCCTTAGCTATAGTCACCATGCACATATAAGAAAAATCTTTTTCCTCACACTAACAGTGCTCATAACAAAAAACAATTTTCTTTTCCCAATCTACTAAGCAACGTCCTGCCTCCTCCATATGCTGTTTTTAATATGCATCCTTGTTCCTAGGTATTTCCTTCCTTCCTTGGGGAAATTCGTGGCTTTACAAATCCCTAATTTTTAGGGGATGCTAGTGGTCAAATTCCACTTCTGCCACTTGTAAAAATCAGCCTTGAGGTAACTCAAACATGTTCCCCACTCATGGAGTCATGGTCATATATTTTTAACCTGGTTGTTCCATTTGTCTTCCAACATTTAATTTATTAAAATTTTGTCTTAAACATGTGTCAAAATAAAGGAGGATAGTTGGACAAGTCAAATATTTTCCCAACAGTCATCAAATAATTAATTACAACAGTTAAAATTCTAAATTCATATTTTCCATATATGGAAAATAATTTCCAAAACCGAATTTTCCAAAAATGGAAGTTTATTCCAAAGTTCACTTAGAATTTAATATTCTAAAATTTGAGGATATTACATCGGACTTCAATCTAATTATAACATTGCTTACCAAATTACAAGATCAGTCATTATGATCTCCTAGCACAAGATATCCTACAATGTCTATTATCAAATCTTCCTTTATATAAAGTAGATTATCATTGATGTTGATGTCAACATGTGATGGGGTCTAGTCATGAGAAAATCTACTCTTACAAAAGAAATTTCCAGTTTTATGTCATCACTGACACAAACACAATTTATTTATATCCTAGTAACATATAATTTTATACTTTGTACATCTAGTTTGTTACTAGTTACAACCATACTTCACCTATACTGTTAATCTAATGTATTTCCACATTGCCAGATGCGTAATAATTATCAGTGTCATTTGATTGCTCTAGATCACTCAGGACCTTTGATGATTATGAGTGGAAACTAATTATCACTTTGTATTTTTGGGATTTTTGTTTAAAAAATCCATATTTGATAATATGCTCGACAAGTTTTGTATGAAAATCAATATAAGGACATTGTTGATTCACTTCGTCTACATTGAATCTTTGCAATGATACTTTAACCACTACATAAGTTCTTGTGTTTATATAATTTAACTAGGTTTTAGCTAAAGTAGAGACATGGAAACTTCTTTCCATAAATAAATCATAAGGGAACTCAATACATTCAATAAATCCGTAAATTAATAAGGGATTTAAAGTCTTTACCAGTGTGTTGGTCCATCCATGTTCTAAACTTTCAATTTTAAGCCAATTTGTTTGGATGGAGAAATATTGATCATCATTCGAGGTTAGGGGATTCTAAAGTTTATTCCTATATTGTCCCCATGAAGCTTACCCCACTACTAACAGTTGAACTTCTTGAAATACTTGTGGGGCACAATTGGCTAGGTATGCTAATTATTGTGCTAATGATCATTAATCTTGAGTAGATCCATCATGAGAACTTCTTAAAATTGATGATGGGGCCAAATGACTTTCTAGTAAAGATGAGCTTATTTTTTCCATTTTCACTACAATCTTTGTGCCTTTTACATATCAAACTAAGATTTCAAGATTTAAGATAATTGCGACATGTAAATCAAAGAATGGCATAGATAGAGATAGCTCATTGACATGATCATCATACTTACAAAAATTAACTTTTACATGGATATCCTAAAGATATTATATTATTTTCAACAAATTGATCTAAATTAAGAACACTACTCTATGGTATACTCTGAGTTAGAGTAGGCATTATAATCCTTAAGACTTCAAAGATACTGGTAAATTTTGTGTTGATTATGCTTCCAGAATCTACAAAGGCTACTACCTTTTTCTGTTCAGTGCAAAATATTACTTCCCATTGAATATATATATTATAATTAAATGCCAAGATATTTTCTAATACTTTGAACTTATAGTCTTTAGGTTGATATCTTACCTTGTGGCTGACTAAGGTTTGTTGGTCATTATTTAATTTCTTACACAAAATAATATTACTAGTGTGGATTGATTATATTTCGTTTGATAGTTGTTCATTCAAGTACATGCTTCCTCTCATGTATGAACATTGAGTTTTGAGTAGTGAAATCATACCATATTTTATATGCTTTTTACAAGATATCCAAACATTTCCACCATTCTAGATAGGAGAAGTACTGGTGAGATCATAGAGCAAGGCATGGGTTAACTTCCATATATAGTCACTAAAGTTGAACTTCTTTAGAAGTGTTGGACTTTGATAGTAGACTTGGAAATAAATATTCTTTTTTGGTCTAGTTTCCCCTTTTGATGTATAGAATGGGATTTCGACATGAAAGATAGAGATAAAGTGCATGCTTTCTTATTGTTCACACGTCTTTGTTGATTTGCATCTCTGTTTGATAACGTTCTTGAATATTTAAGCATAATTCATTTTTCTGATACTTCACTCCGCCTACAAGAATTTGTTCCACTTGCAATGGAATGGCGTATTTTCGAATTTGTGAGATGAATGTTTCTAAACCTAAACCTAGAATTTCAAGTCTTTGACTTTTTGTTAGAAAATAGGATTGTCCAAATTTATCTTAGATACCACTTGGAAGTAATCTAACCACATTTTTTGAGAAATAAACAAAGTGCATACATATATAAACACAGATTTAATTTCTAAATATTAATAAAAGAGATAAAAGATGAAAGCTGATGAATGATAAGATACCATAACATAACATAGCATAACATAAGGGAATTTTTTTAATGTCGATGAATCACCAAAAAGATAGGTCAATGGGACTAAAATGTCCAATCAATAGTGAAAAAATGTAGAAGTACCAAATAAACTCCTACAAGCTAGACGTTAGTTCAAGGTAAATCTTAAGATAAAAAGTTAAGCCATTGAATAAAATAAGTAAACAAAATAACATAACATTATAAAAAATAAGTTAAAAGGATACACATCATTAGGGGATACACATAATGATAAATGGAGGGGAAATCCATACACCCTACACACATATGAGACAGAGAGGTGGAGGTGGAGGAGGAAGAAAATTGAAATGCCCATACGCATAACTTTTTTGCTTCTGCGCAAGAACTTCTTTTCCTTAACATTATTCACAATAACCAGACTAGACAATCATAGGGTTAGGGTTTTTTGGATTTTGTAAGCCAGGCAACATCCCAAATGACTCTCCAAAATTACAATGGTCTATATATGCTCCATGCTGAACAATTCTACATGCTAAATTGGGCAATATTTTTGCGATGGAGAAAATCCTCCAGAGAAGTATATTATAGTCGTGAGTGATTTGGCATCTGATGTCATAGACTTCTTGTTGCAAGAGACCTTCAGATCTATATACCCATATGTAAAAGGAGAAGAGGTCATTACTAATATGATTACAGGTTGTTCAAAATAATATGGGTTTGTATACTTTGGGGATGAAAATGAGCAAGCTCAGGCAGTGACATAGATGAATGGAAAGCTTTGATCCACCAGATCTATGTGAATAGGTATTTTCATAAAAATAAAGAATGGAGTTTATCAACAACCGTATCCTAAAGTGGTCTCCTTAGAGAATGATCCAAGTAATACGACTATATTTTTTGGTGGCTTAGACCCCACCGTGACAGTCAAAATGTTGATGCAGTTATTTGGTTAGTTTGGCGAGGTTGTAAATGTCAATATACCTATGGGAGAGCATTGTGGATTCCTCCAGTTTAGCAACAAGGAAACTGCAAAGGAAGCATTGCAAATTCTACACGGTACAGTTCTTGGTCGGAACCAGTTAGGCTTTCTTGGGGAGGAAGTCCTGCAAGAAAACAACCAGGTCCAAATCAATGGAAGGAGGGTCCAAATTATGGTGATGGAAAAGGACACAATGCTGGTTATGGTTATCCCCCATAACCTCAAGATCTATATACGTGTTGTTTTAAGAGAAGATTCCATGAGGGAATTATCAGCAATAGTAATTTAGTCCGAAGTGGGAAAATTTTAAATATTCCCTTTTTGGCTTGATTTTACCATACCTTCAAATGTCAAAGGATTAAAGATTTGTTCATATTAAGGGAAAAAAATTAAATATTTTTTGGGTTGATTTTACTGGACGTTAAAATGTTAAAGACTTAAATATGTGGTCATATTTCTTACAACCTTTGTTGTATCATTTTTAAAACAAGTGTTGCATGGCAGTGTAGTCTGTGTCGTGTTGGAATGTGAATAAATGAACTGATATGGAGGGACCATGGGAGAATTAGAAGCCCGAAGCAGCAGACGGAAAGAAAAATTGTAACAGACATGTGGCAAGCAACATGATGTACATGAGGTATCCATGCAGAAAATGACTCATGCCGCTGCGTGACACCCCAACCATAAGATGTCAGGCTGCTACATGACACGGGGAGAATGTCACTGTGGGAGTAAGGCCCGAGCCTTGAAGAGTCGGAGTCTTGAATTCTTGAATTATTTAATCATAATATTATATTAATATGGGGTTAACAAGTAATTAGTGAGAAAGTGACTTTGTGAGAGCATTTCATTCTATTAAATAGATCATTTGTCTTGTCTGTCTCTATATGTGTTAGGATAAATAAAGCTATATGCAGTGGACAAGAAACAAATATATAATTTTTTTTGAAAATGTGTCAAGTTTCGAAGATTCTTTGGTATTCTTGTGTGACCTTTGTGTTTTATAGTTTTTCCTATACATTTGCAGAGTTTGATACAAAATTTATCTCCAGGAAGAGGGAATCTTTGTATAGAAACAACTGAGAATTTCAGTATAGTACCAACTAGTATATTTTCAATATGTCTATCATGTCAATTATTTTTATTTGGAAAATATAAATTTTTTTGAAGGTTTCTATTTATGTGGATATTCTTGCAAATTAATCTGTTAGCACCGAAACGACAACCTTACGAGGATGTCAATTCTATTTATTTTTTTATAGATGTGATACTCCTCTTTAAGTTTTTTCCTGGGGACTGTATAGTTCAAATGTGGGACTCATAAAACTTTCGTCGTAATGACTTGAAGCAATACAAAAGGACATAATTTTTTTTTTATTTTTTTTTTGAAATAAAGGTTCCTGGAAAATAGGACCAGGAATCACACACATTAAACATTCAAATTAAATAAACAGAATTTCTTGAAATCCAACATAGTTGAATATAAAAATTTATGAGCACATAAAAATAAAAAAGGATGACCGATATGCATAAAGAGAACTAATTTAGCATTCTGAAAACAGGGTTACAAGGCACCGTCGAGATTGTTCGTGAAGTAGTTTTCTTTGAAATTTATCAAAAAATAATAACGTCTGTTCCATATTTATGGAAATTTAAATGCATTTGTCATATAAATTGTGATTGGAGCTCCTGCATACCATAAAAGGAAAAAGTACAATAAATAAGACTGTAGAAAGAAGAAGTGGGTGACAGTAGAGACAAAGACCTGAAAAGATGAAATTGGAAGTTATCAGTCTTTGGTTAGAAATTTCTATTTAAAGAGGTGTAATAAATGGATTGATAAAGAAATAAATATGTGTTTAGTATAGAATTACTATGATGGTATCTATTCCCCCCTTTGTTATTTTCTTGTTGATTCCTTTTTATTGCTTTGGTCGACAACCACTGGAATCGTGTCAACCGGTTGTTTCCCTTGTTTTGTGATCTTGTCAATTTTCGTTTGGAACCATTGTTCAATGTAGCTTCTAATGGGGGACATGTTTATCTCATCCCAATTTTTTATGTTGAAAAGATCGTTTTCTAATTCCCTTAGATCGATAGAAATATTACGTAGAGCATGTTCAATTTCTTGATTATGTGACGAATAGTCCACTAGCCATTTGTCCACGTCATCTTGAGCATATTCAAGGATGTCATAAGAATTTTCTAAAGACAACCCCTTTAAAATATCAACTTGTTCGTAGAATGATTTCTTGGTTAAGGAAAAGGACTTGAGGATTAAGTTGGGGTCTTGGACCTCATTGGTACTTCCGACTAAGTTTGTGTAATGTTCCCCAAATTTACCAAATAATAAAAAAAATAAAAAATTCTTAGGGACACTAAATCTCTTTCTCTTCGAACAAACTTATCTCGAAAGACATATTGTTGTTATAAGTAGGTATTTTTGGTCACTAATACTTTTCTCAAGGTTTTTAGTTTCCAGTTACTATTACAATTAACTGCCATTATAACAGATTTTATACCTGAGTTGTTTCCTGCTACAAAGTAATCATATGCATAAAGTTCAATGGTAACTTCGCAATTCCCCACCCTTTCAGTTTACTAATCATATATAATATAAGAATAAAGGTTAGTAAAGACCCACTAACATTATTATCCTTTCCATATATTTATATCTATATATACATGCATGCGTATTAACGTTAGATTACAGAGGAAGAACCCCACTCGAATTACAGAAATCTTTATGCATAGACAATACCCACATCATACAGGCCTTAAACGAATTTGAGTTTAAATCATAGATTGCATACTTAAAATAAGGTTCAATGCATCTATCGTAGACTTAAAAAAAGGGTGGATTTATACTAGCTTCTTAAGTAATACACAAGCCTTTTCTCCAAAGGAGCAGGTTATATGGCACCTACGGGCCCCCTCTTGAAAACTGAAAAAAACAACGCATTACAAGCTCTAGATATTCTCGGGCTATGCCCTTCCCTTATGTGACCACGAATGTGACTACTTTCCTAGCCAAAAGGTGATTCACAATTTCGCATACTGGGACTTTGCATGTGACTCTCCCTGACTCTCCCGACCTCCGAAATCTTGACAGGGGCCTATAAATTTCTATTTCCATTCCTTAACTTCCATCGATATAACCTCCAGCCAAACCCTGGGGACTACCTCAGAGCACGTTGGGATTTCACGTATCAGGAACTCCCGATTCCAACTATCTCAAATCAACGGTCCTGATTTCCCTGTAATCCGATGGCCCAAATCCTTCTCTCATGAGTCGGAATTTCGTGTATTGGGAATTTGCAATAGCTCCCTCCTTTGCACCTCTTATTCCCGATTTCTTGATATTTCAGAGTGTTAAATCAACGAATCACACTCCTTCATATCCGATGGCTACGATATCTCCTAAGCTTTTGAATGTTGAAATACTCTTGACCTTAACCTTCTTTCAACTCCATTGGATCTAATGACCCATACCTCTCCTTGATCCAACAACTCAGTTCAAGTCGCGAACTCAGGTTTCATGCATTCCCAGAACTCTTACCTTTGGTTTCCCAAGTTGCTAACTCGTGATAAATCTAGATCTACGGTCCACGATCTTCCTTTGATCGACGGCTGCGATCGAATCATGAACTCGGACCTCGTGAGTTCTCATGACCTTTACCTCGGGCTTATCTCGATATGAAAATCAGAGAAATGTTGATCTCTCGCCACATTTCCTATCGACAATGGAATAATCCCCACTAGATCTAATAGTCCATATCTCTCCTCGATCCAGCGAATCGGATCAAATAGAGAACTCAGGTTTTCATGAGTTCGTAGCACTCTTACCTCTGGTTTCCCGAGTTGTGAACTCCCAATGAGATTAGATCTACGGCCCATGATATTCCTCCAATCGACGACTCATATCAAATCGTAAACTCGGGTTTTGCGAGTTTCCAAAACTCATACCTTTGGTTGTCTGAGTTGCGAACTCCCAATAAGACTAGATCTACNGTTGTGAACTTCCGATAAGACTAGATATACGGCCCACAATCTTCCTTCGATCGACGACTTAGATCAAATCATGACTTGAGTTTCGCAAGTTTCCAAAATTCTTGTCTTCCGTTGTTTGAGTTGTGATCTCCCAATAAGAATATATATATGACCCACGATCTTCCTGCGATCAACGGCTACGATCAAGTCATGAAATCGGATCTAGTGATAGATCAAGTCAAATCCAATCGGCATTAATTTTACGATTTTTATTAAGGGACGAGATTCATTCAAGAAATTGTTCTATCCTCAAGTTTTAAATTTTTTTGAACTCCATCTTATCACATATTAAATTTCTCCATTTCTTTGCAGGACTTTAACCTTCGCAGTCTCTGGATGTAGGATAACGTCTTGCACGAAAGGGTACTCAGGTTCCAACTTGTAGCATTAATAAACATAAACCTAGATTCTGTTGAAAATGATATGGATCTACCGTAGAACACTATTATTGTGGTAGTTTTTATAGCAGGATCCTTTAAACAACTGGTTTATCTTCCACCCTTAATGAAAAGGATAGAGGGGAAACCCCTACTGGAGACGATTTCCCTAAATAATAGTTATGATTGCAAGTGCTATGTAGAGTTTGAAGATTCGTTTAAATATTGGACCAACTCTGTAATAGGTAGCAGGTTTATGTAGTTAAATCCTTGGACATTTGTTCCTGATATTATCAAAAGAAAAGAACTGTAACCTTTTGCTATATTTAATACAGACTACTCAAAAGGAAATTACCTGTAATAGTCGAGAAATAGATTTTGTGTCTAATAGATGTTCAGGTAGCTTGGAAAATCCATATAGACAACAACATATATACATATATATATAATTCGATTATGATATTCACTCAAAGTTTCGTTTGGTAATTGTACAATTTAAACATCCTTAACAGATCGATCCAATAATTGTTTTCTATTGTAGACCATAGATTGTATCACAACAATAGGAAAATTTTCACACTTTTGTCAACAACAATACACACAATAGTTTTCTTAGCTCTACTTAGGAAACTTCCATACATTTATCAATAGTTAGCACATACAACAGTCTTTCTTGGCTCTACTCAATGCATAAATTCAACTGTAAAGGATTATTCAATAATTCATTTCCTTCTACCCAACAAGCAGATGTATTATATCAGTCATTCATCAATAGAACATTTAACCAAAACTAAGTAAATGCATTCTACCAATTATTAATCAACAAAACCTTCAATCAAGGAAGAGTAGAAGAAAATATCTGAACAAATTGTTGGGACAACAAATGGAACAACCAAGTTCCACACAGCCATAGAATAGAAAAACCAAACTACTTGTTTCGTTCACCCCCTAGCCTGGCCATGAATCCATGAGGGAGAACCTTGAAACTTCTCTTTCGTTATAGTCCTCTTTTAGGTCCCAATTCTCCTTGGCTCACACTCAGAAAATAGTGCTCCTAACAACAAGTGACAGTTATTTCCAAAATCACAAATTCTCCTTTCCTCGCACTCAGAAATAGTGCTCATAACAACAAGTCCGTCTTTTCCCCAACATACTAGGTAGTTTCATACCTCCTCCCATATTCTATATATGCAAAAGCATCTTCTGCCTAGGTCTTTTCCCCTTGGGAATTTTCACAGCTTTACAAATCCCTGATTTTCAGGGGCTGCCAATGGCCAAATTCTTGATTTTCCACTTGTAAAATTCAGCCCTGAGGTAGTTCAAGCCTGTTCCCCTCTCATGGAGTCATGGTCCACTGATTTCAACCTAGTTGTTCTACTTGTCTCTCAACAATAAATATAAAAATATTTTTTCTTACAAGTTTCATAGTCAAAGAGTTGGTTGGGAAATTCAAATCTTTGTCGAACAGTCATAATAATAAATTACCATTAATTAAATTCCAAATTCAGAATTGTCGTAAATGGAAATAATTTTCCAGTTTTGAATTTACCAAAAATGGAAATAAATTCCTAAGTATTTTTTGAGTTCAATAATAATTTATTTTTGGGAATATTAAATCCTTTCCCCTTTCAGTACAACATTGTCCTCAATATTCGTTCCTTTCTTGGAACAGGGTTGGATAACATTTATGCAAATCTTCCTCCAATTCCCAGGTGGCCTCCTTAGGACTAAAGTGCTTCCATTGCACTTTTACTTGGGCGACGACTCTGTTCCATAGTGTTATTATCTCCTATCTAGAATGCACAGAGGTTCCTCTTGGAACTCGCCTTCTGGTTCCACCTACACCATGTTCCAATTGATCGTGTGAGTAGGATCATGAACATAATTTTTTAACAAAGAAACATGAAATACATTATGAATTTTAATATTTGTAGGAAGTGCAAGTTGACATGCCATGGGTCCAATTTGAGCTAAGATCTCCAAAGGGCCA
>JASDQU011314059.1:29049-43611 GCA_032191745.1 Picea mariana
ACTCTATAAGGATAGTTTTCTTTATTACAATCAGCAAGAAGAAACCATAAATAAGTCTTTAATCTATGTTTTTATACAAAACGGTCTCAACTCAAAATGGTTGGACTTCTCATAATTCTAAAAACACTAAATTTTACAATATGTAAAACTGAAACCTTCCATTGGCCTTCTCCTCTGTCTCTTTGTCTGTTGGTAGAGGTGTTTCTTCTCCTCATCCTTTACTTGGAAATAGTTGTCATTTGATCCTAACCTATATGATTCATATGCACATGTTTTATCACTTGTTTCCATATGTGTTGGCTTTCCTGTATTCGACACATTGGATGCATCTACTCACTAACTATAACACCAACCCAGAAGGTGTAGTTGCCTCATTTGCTTCAAAAATGTATAACTTATTTTCTATCTGGGGAATCCTTTCCTGTATCTTCTTTACTCCCAAATATGTGTCATGTAACTCCATGCTTGGACCTAGTATGCCTTTTTTTATTTGGATAAGATCGATTTGGTTCATTTACTAGATGATCGTCATGGCCTCTTCTTTTCTTGTCCTAGAGTTACATTGGTTCCTTGCTATGTCAATCTTTCCCAGGGCTTCAGAGATATAATTTCCTTCAACATCAAGTAGACCTTTGTCTAGTGAAGATATTTCTTCTAGACAAGCTTTGTGTACCTCTCTGGCCAATATTTTTCTTTCGGAAAGATTTGATTCTCAGGACTTCAAAATTATGTCACCTCTAATTTGGTAAGACAGAGACAGTTGAGACGCTGTTGATACATCATAGTTTGGTACTAGACAAATATCCTTTTGAAACTTATCCTGAGTTGCACGAGCTTCCCTTTCTTTAATGTAAATGTTATTCAGGGAAAGGTCTACCACCTAGTAACGATTTTGAATGGCTTCCACTTTTGTAAAAGGATCTTGCTCAGTTGATTCAAGCTTCTCATGTACTTATAGTTCTTGAGGTTGGAAATCTTCCATATCTACTATTGTACCTTCAACCAAGTATACATTGGCTTGTAGTTGCTTGATTAATTCTTCCTGTTAAGTGACCAACTCTATGTTGTCCTGTGATTTTTTATGGAGCTCATCGAGGTTAGATTTCAGTTGTTGGATATCATGCTTTTCATCGGCTATGGCTTGTTCAAACTCTTTGTACATATTATTTCTGACATCCCTTTCCATGGTCATCATCTAGTCTTGCAACTTCCTTACCAACAGATTTCTCTATTTCAGCTAATTCGCTAGATTTTCTACTGAACATTGATTGGCCATGGAAAATGAACCTAATGAGCCTACCATTTCCCTAAATAATTTTGTATCATCTAGACCCTGTCCATCATACAACATTCTTTGCCTTTTGAATGTTGTACCATATTTTTGATGCATTTCTCTTTTAACTATGGCCTTTCTCTTCTTACTGAAAAAGAAGCCTGAAGGAGGCATTTCTTCATTTGAAACCAGAGTAAGGTCCTCTATAAATATGACTTGGTCATTGGGATTTCCTTGAATCGACTGTAAAAGTGTTAATGACATAATAGGGCTACCTATCTCTATGTATGGTTGTTGCTTTGTTGTGTTGATATCTGGTGTATCTGGTGTAGATAGCGATGTATCCTGTCCCTTTTTTTGAAAATATTCAAGATGAACTTTTGTTTGAGTGCTTGGTGGGTTTGGTAATGAAGTCTCCACTCCCTGTGTTGAGACTTCGACGTTCTTCGGATTTTCCTCAGTACTCTGTTGGTCAGAAATTCATGCCACTAATACCTAAGGCATAGCTTCCTATGTAGATGAAGGTGTTATTAGCTCCCCTTGTAATACCTTTGGAAAAATATTCTTTCTATGCTTCTGAAAATTGTCGAAATTGGCTAATTGATTGGGAGACAGAGTTCAGACTCTACTCAATACTTCCTCATATGACCTAACTCCTCTGAATACTTCATCCTGAGGGGAAATCTCGTGCACATACTTCCTTAAATTCTGTTGAGCCAGGTGAGCTTCCACAATCTCATGGGGATCGTGCCTCTTAAACTCAATATCAACTAACTTGATGTCTTCTAGAGCCTCAACCTCTACTTTCGAATGGCTGAAATCTTGCAACGAAATCATACCAACCTGAAAAGGAAAGGTTGGTCATACCTTTTATGGGCCACTTTCAATTCTTTACTAATTCCCCCTATCATGGTATGATAAGCCACTTTTTGGCATACCAGCCGATCTGGTTAAAATTTTGGGAGAACATGGGGGGGAACCAAGCACCCAAAAATCCTGATATAGGAAAAGTTTTCCTCAATACACTAGTCTGTTATTTTTCCCAGGTTATCCATGATTCTGTCTGAAATTCTGGGAGGTGGGAAACGGTTTAGGGTGATATGAATCAACACCACTACATAATGAAAGATTTCATAGAAGAAATATATGGCTTTGTCATCCCACAACTTGGAGTGATAGAAATGGATAGGCTCGGTGCTGGTCGGGTTCCATCTCCAGCTCATCAAAGGGAAAGGAGTGATAAAAAAAATGGCATCCATGATGTATGTCGACATGTAGAAAGGAGCAAGTTTCCCTTTGGAATTTTCCAATTGGTACCCTGTGATTTCTTTGGCGAGATTGTCTGATAACATCTTGGCCTAGTTGAAAGAATATCCCTCAACCACTTCATGCATAATTGGTACCCATGCCAACAGGAAATGAGAGGAGTCATTTTTCCTGAATATTCTACATAGAATTATAGCCACATAGATCATATGGACATCTAACGATGCTATGGCATATATGATGTGAGTGTTAGCTCTGAATTTCTCATGATGCCCCCACCAGTCCTTGATTAAATTAGGGTATTTTTTCCCATACTGTGTGCACTCTTGTTGGTCAAACTCCATTATGAATTTAGCATTGTAACTGTGTTTAAAAATGGGGAGTAATTTATATATTACTTGTATATTCTCCAGTTGAAAAGACCCAACAACAACCTTATGTGAATTGCAAATGCTCCTGGTTGAAATGTCGACATTCTCCAGGGCCCAGCCTATCATGTCATTATACAACATTAGCCTCAGCTATGCAACCATCTTGTGTATATATGACTCAGCTATATCCCTGATTTTAGTCACATGGGTTTCGGTTACTTTGTCACCTGAATCCTCTAGGCAATTTATCAACTCATGCTATAGAATATCAAACACCTGTGTCCAGTATTTCATGGTATCTATGGCTCTCGGTGAAGTGTCTGAGATAACATCTGTGTTCGAATTTACACTCTCACCATATTCTTTATCCATTTTTCATGGTGCCATGATATTAATGAAATCAAAAGTGTGTTACCTGCTACAAGAGAATGTGTGAGCTTATGCAGCTGGTTTAAAACTTGTTATTTTGAAAGAATGAAAATATAATTCAAAATCCAATATTATTATTCACCTTAAGCATATTGATTTACGAGTACCTTTACTGATGAAAAATTAATTTACCTTAATGAGGAAATCTAGGCAACGATCTGCAATCTATATTGAAATCAATTCCATTGATTCATGATTAATGCGATAAATATTGGTGGTTTGTGATTGAGAACTTGGATGAAACAGATTTGAAAATTCCCGAATCGTGAACTTGTGAGAAATTAATTATGAGATAATATTGTTTAATATATTAATTAATCATGTTTAACTTTAAACATTTTTGGGTATTCGGGCTTCAAGATTTTAATGAGTAGCTTGAGATGGAATCCCCGAAACCCAAAACCGTGAAATGATTAATTATCGGATAATCATTTTTAGTTTTAATTAACCCCTTTTAATTTTGAAATATTTCATAAGTTCAGACTTCGAAGATTTCAAGATGTGTGGGATCATAAATGTCTGAACTTCTGAAGTACGAACTTATTAACCGTGTTTAACCGAGATTAACTTAATTAATTAAGATTTGATATTTCAAGATTTTACCGCTTCGTGAATTTGAGAGTTAGTTCCTTATTATATTCCCAAAAGGCTATTACCCGCAGTGATGTGTCGAAGATAACGTCATTTTAGATGACGTGTCGAGGCTAGGGGGTGTCAAGTGTTAATTAGAATCATGTGAATCTTTAGATGAAAATCTCGGATAAAGGTGCCACGTGTTGACTCAGGGAAGATTTAAAATGTACATGTGTACCATGACTCATGTCTTTCAAAAGTTGGTGAAAAAGTGATAACTGATATATTTGGGTTTCGGGCTTTTTAAAGTTATGACTTCTTGAAATGTCTGAAGTGTGAAGCTCTAAAGTGGCATCTAGCAACTTATATCTTTAACCATTTGGCAGCTCCACAAATCCGAAGATATTTAGGATCATTTGTTTAGATGGAATAATTCATCAACGATGTATATCATGCAAGTCTTATTCTTATTTAACTAGGAATGAAATTTATTTAAAGTCCAAAAGTTTAGAAATATATATGTTTCAACATAGGCTCCATCTGGGGATCGCGTCTCCCTACGAGGCATGGAAGAACAGTAGACTATGTGCCTTCATTAGGTAAATGGAGTCATTATTGTGTTCCTGGGGAACAAATTTGGGAAAATTATACAGAGAAAAATCAGACTTCGGTCGTGTCTGAGAAAACTTTCAAAACACAATCAATTACTGATCTCAAGTTAGGTTATTAATCAATTTCGTTTTTCTGAAATTAATTCTAGATTTGCTGAAAATAACAAAAAAAACTTTAACTGAACTATCAAACTTCGGTTGATTTTTTTCACTTCAAGGAAAAGTAATTTTAATGATTTATTCAGGGAATCCTTGGTCGATATAAGATGCAAATATTATCAGAAAGAGAACTAGCTACCAGAGTGTGTTTATACATGTATGACAACCTTGTAGATATCATAGATATTTCTTCATTGCCAATGAGCCTGTTCAGTACCCCAGTGAAGTTATTTACATATCCCATTGAATTTCCTTTCACCACTTCAAATAGCATTTTTTCATTTTATTTGAGATGAGGGCAATCATTTTATGAATTTCCTTTCATCATCTCTTTTGGACAAAATTTCGGCAATCAATTTTACGAATTTCCTTTCACCATTTGTCTTGGACTAGAGGGGGGCAATCAATTTATGAATTTCCTTTCACCATCTATCTTATATGTTTTATATATTTTTGAAGTGGGGGAAATCAACTTGTATGTGTCATACATGGATGATATCTTCTTAAGATTTGAGAATGAAGGCCTGTCAACAATTTTTTATTGTACTATGAGCTAGATCTCTCTTGATCTTCAATACATCTTTTCCTATAGGGAATATTTTATTGGGAACTTTTATTTTCCAGGGATTTTCCTTGAGCTGGTTTATCAGAAAAAATATGATAGAAGAGATAAAGTTATCAAGATTAGCCTAGACATACTTTCTTTAAGTTGGAATCAAAAGAACATAAATATTTTCTCCTAGTTTTGTTTTAAAGATATGTTTTTAAGTTTTCAAAGTCAGGGAAAAATCTTTTATTTCTATGAAGATTTAAGGACAGGTTACGAAAATTTAAGGACAGGTCGTGAAAATCAAAATAGAGTAAAATCTCAGAGATAGGAAAAGTGAAATAGAATGAGGGATGAGAGGGTTTGGCATAAAAGAATCTCACTTCCACACAGTCTGCTTTTCGATTACCAGCTTCTCTTTTTTCTATTTTTATCTCATTTTATTTTTATTTGTAGGTTTTCAGATCTATACTTTTCTGATCTTTGATCAGGTGATCGTTTTTACATGAGTAGAATTATGCTAATATTCAATGAGATTTATTTTAGCATTTTAGATTGAAAAATAATCATAGAAGTTCATACCTTGGATTTCATTTATATTTGCAACCTAACCAATTATTAATTCATCACCTGTTTGAGAGAAAAAAACTTATTCTGAAAACTGAGCGTTGAATTCTGATATCTGCTTATTCCTCATCTGATGATAAATGTCCTACAAAAAGAAACAATCAGAGAGTTCCACAAAATAGAAATGATATACAGTAGAGACATTTTATTTTTTTCTTTTCGGAGTATTAAATAAAACTAGGTTTATAAAAAGTAAAATTCAGGTATCCTATGAAGGAAAACAAAGTTGTGAAAGTAAACAGAAACCAAACCTCTATATACAATGGTACTATGAAACATTTTTATTGCATGAAATGTTTTAGATAGCAACTGTTTATAGGGGTGTAAAAACATTTCCCGTCGAGATTCTCTGGTAGCAATGAATTCTTACCCTCTGTAGATGCAATCCTCAACGGTCCGAACCAGAGGTGATAAAACTTATTGTGTTTACCTAGATCTTATTTCCTGACATCCCATTTCAAAACTAAATCACCAGGAAGAAATTCCCTGTCTTTCTCTTTTTTGTCGAAAAGGGATTTTATATTATCTTGGTATTTTTGAAGTCTGACATCAACTTCGGCTCTGTTTTGTTGGACTTAGATTATTTGGTTTATCCTCCTCATTACATCATTTGGATGTTCATTCACATCTTTCCACAACTTTATTAGGGAGGACAACGTTGGTGCCATAAACCATTTGGAAAGGAGACATGCCTATTGATTTCTTAGTGCCGATCTGATTTTCCCATAAGGCATACTTTAGGTAAATGTGCCAAGCCTTTCTATTCTCCCTTAATACTTTCTTTATTATATTCATCAAGATTTTTTTGAATGATTCAGCCAACCCATTTCCCTAAGGATAATAGGTTGTAGAATGTCCTAGCACAATGTTGTATTTTTGACAAAAACTTATCATTTCCATAGATTTGAATGCTTGGGTGTTGTCTGTAACTATTTTTTGGTGGCAACCAAATCTGGATAGGATGTTCTCTTCCAAAAAGTTTATAACTACCGAATTGGTGGCATTCTGAGTTGGAATGACCTCCACCCATTTTGTGAAATAATCGATAGAAGTTAAAATCCACTTATATTGGGCGCTTGACTATGGGTGTATTTATCCTATGAAGTCTAGGCCCCATTGTTGAAAAAGATTCTCTGTCTTGACTGGGACCAAAGGTAATGCAAGGATATTTTTCTTGCCAGAGAACAGTTGGAAAGGGTTGCAGGCTCTAACTTTAGCATTGACATTGGTAAATATCTTTGGCCAATAATATCCAGCTCTTAGAATATTGTAGGTCGTGGCCCTCCAGGCATGATCTCCTCCACACACTCATTTGGGAAATTCATTTATGACATCCTTTATATTATATTCTGTTAGACAACATAGTAAGAAACCTAGAGGATATTTGCAATACAGTTGTCCTTTGATGATACAGTATTTAACTATGTGTAGTTTCAACATTATTGATTTTGTTGGAGTCATATTGCTTGGACACTGAAGGGTAAGGAGATATGAAATGATATCATGGTACCAGCCATAGGATGAAAATTAATCCTTGATATGGACTCTAAGGGTTTGATCGTCAAGTTCTCTTATGTATGGAACAGGTCCATGTGATTCTAGATGATTTATCCCAAGTTCTCTAAAATTCGACTCTGCTAATATCTTCGCCAAACTCTGAACTTTGACCAGCTTGTTCGGTTTTACTTGTAGATCGAATTATTGAATTTTGGCTAACCACAGACCTTTTCTACCATCATTGTCCTGCTGTACCAATATATCTTTAAAAGAGCTTGTTGGCACATAAAAAATTATTCTGGAGTGCGGTACATATGTCCTGAAAGATTTGAGGTCTTTCTCCATAGCGTAGGCTTCATTTTCCAGTATATTGTATCTTAATTTATTGTCTCTAATACTTTTACTGAAAAATGTAATCGACTGCTCAAAACCTTCTTCATTCTTTTGGAGAAGTACTGTTGTGATAGTATGTTCCGATGCAAAAGAAAAGATCAGGAATTCCTTAGTATAGTGAGGACTAGCTAATACTGGAGCTTCACTTATAGCTTTCTTAACTTGCTCGAATGATGCTTTAGCTTCGAAATTCCATTTGATTTCATTGTCTTTCTTCAGCATATCTATGATTAATTTGACAATTTCAGCAAAGTTAAGGATAAACCTTCTCAAAAAAATTATTTTACCTAAAAAAGACTAGATTTCTTTTTTATTTTTAGGAATGTTTATTGTGTCAATAGCCTCGATTCGCTTGGGATCAACCTTTACTCCATATTTTGAAACCATATGACCTAGAAGATTCCTTCTTTCATAGAAAAATGAGACTTTTTAGGGTTTAGAGACAAACCAAAGTTTCGACATTTCTTAAAAGTTTGTTTGAGATGAAACAGATGTTCTGCATCAGAATTCGAGAAGACAGTTAGATCATATAAGTAAATAACGAAAAACTTATCTCTCTCACTGATGAAAGCTATATCCATTTCTCTTTGGAAGGTGGCCCCTACATTCATCAAACCAAACGACATTTTATCATACATGAAACTTCCCCACGGAGTAGTGAATGAAGTTTTTTCTTTATCATATTCATGGACAAAAATTTGGTTATAACCTAAGAATCCATCGATCATCGACATTCTATTCTATCCAAATAATTTTTCTAGGACATGATCCATTTTTGGCAGTGGGTAGTTATCTTTCAGGGATGACCAGTTTAAATTTCTGAAATCCACACAAAGCCTAATTTCTCCACTTTTCTTTCTGACGGGTACCAGATTTGATACCCATTCAGAATACCTAAGTGGGACAGTAATCTTCGTGTCGATAATCTTCTTGAATTCTCTTTCTATTACAGGTAAGAGGAAAGGGTTTATCTATCTCAGCTTTGTTGGCAGCCAATTCATTTTTTTAATTGCTCTTAAAAAATGCTGCCTACACCCCTTGTCTCGTTAACGACAAATCATCATCGCATCGGGCTTCTAGACATTTGTTTCATTTTTGCGACAATTACGATTTGGTTTTGATTCAATTTTCACAACTGAAAGTGTGAAAACACCTATTTCGTTGTTTTGACTATTGTCGTTTTTTATTGATTTTTCCGAAAAACACTTGACCATTGGTTTATCACATGACTGCAAAAGATTTTTTCAAACTTATGTCCTTTAGCATGCTCTTACCTTGATTGCGCATTTGGATCTGTTTGATTTCTAAACCATTGACCATGAAGTTTTACTGGTTACATTTGATTCTATAAAAGTCATGATTGATTTGGTTTTATATGCTTTAATCCTTATTGATATGAGCTCTTGACTCATTGATTATATGAGATTTTTGGTTGCAATGTTCTAAAAACTTTGAAATATAAACTTTTGGATGTGCAACGAATGCATTGGTAAGTTTACAAGGTCGATTTGAGAATAAAGATATGGTTTTAGTTTCACAAAGGCGTATGGATTAATCATTTTGGATTTCAATGTCATAAATCGATGCTTGGTATATTGTTTTATGAGTTGGTATTACATTGATCGATCATAGTTTTAAACTATGCTTTGACATGATTGAATTAACATCAGTTTAAAATGTTTGATTGACACGACAGATCGTGGTTAATGTTGGATTGAACTGTACACTTGGCGTATGATTATAACATATGGTGTTGGTTTTATTTTGGATGGATGGCACATCGATATGTTTGTACACCTGTGTGGTTGGCCGATACATATGGTTTAAATGATTATGATGTTGGATGGAACAACACTGTACACGGTCATTACTACATTGCATGGCAGTGGTAATCCCACCACCTTCGCACGCATGCAGTTAATTCATGCCTCCTTGAGTGCTGAAGCTGTTAAACCCTATCAATTTTGACCCTATGCATTGTTTTGTTCAAGTCCAAGACCCACCATGCACAGAAGCCATGGCTCCTGTCGTAAGGGCCGAGCCCAATGGGGGCCAAGCATTGTTAACATTTGATGGTGCGTATAGCGATCTGGAAGAGTTCGGGTGGCTCGCTTTCATAAGGAAATTTGATGGTTACAACATCACTATGGCTCGACAATTTGCTTTGTCGTTCGATGGCTGCCGAGCCAAATTTGGAGATGTCCATCTTGAAATCACTGAACAATTTCTCAGCTTGGCAACCAACCTACCTGTTAAGGGTCAAAAGTGGTCGAAAAGTTGCAAGGTAAACGATGTTCCGTGGACTTTACTGTTCCAATCTCGCACAGTGAACTCATGCGATAGAGGTTTTCCCACAAAGATGTTGAAACCCTGCTGGTATAATCTCTTGATGATTATCAAGCAATTCGTTACTTCTGAAGGCAGGTACAGGTTTATTTTCTTGTTTCACCTGCGTTTATTAATGGTTTTTATGGGTTTCAAGCTAAGTATGCCTCATTATATGCACCGAAGTTTGTTCAAAATGGATAAACGATACAAGCGTAGCCAGGCTGACACTAGCCTCTTCCATTTGGGGTTGATTAAAATGATTTTGGTTCATGAATTAGGGTTACGTCGTGATTCTTGGCATGGTTTTCTCAGCCGTAATGGTTTTGAAGAGTTTAACCCTCCACAGGTGGATAAGCCCATGGTGACCGAGAGAAAACCTACCCCTGTGCCTTTTAGTGTTTTGTTACCCAAACCTAAGCCCAAGTCACCTACGAATTCACCTATGGCTGTGACTAAACAGACCGAAGTTGCTAAGCCCACAACCAAAAATACTAGAGAGAAGACTGGTGCTAATGCGAGAGGCAAGAAAAATGCAAGGTTAATCTCTCGCATGGCGAGGAATAAACCTAACCCCCCTGCCAAACCAGAGCCTATCGTGGTCAGAGAAGACTCTGACTCAGACATTGAACATTTTCTCGCCGAAGAGTATCCTTACTCAGAGGGCCTGTGTGGCAATCCTCCTTATGACTTTGTCAAGAATTTACCTCATTGTCTATGGGATAACCCTGATTTCCCTGGTATTGAAGCACCTCGTGAAACCCTCGGTGAATCGTCGAAACCCTCGACTGCTCAACCTGTTGCTCCACCTTGCGATCAGTGTGGGATGTGGTTGGAGAGATACTACTTGGATGTCCCAAAATTGCAATCCAAAATTCACAATTTGGAAAACCAAGTGGCAAAGCTCACTGGTCAGAATGCAAAAGAACAACCCAACGACAAGAAGCAAAGAACTACGGGTTCGATCATGTTCAAAAATGTCGAGTCTGCTACTACAATTGTCAATTCAAAATTGACATAGTCTCAGCAACTGTGATGGTATAGTTTTCACTCATTTATATTACTCTTTGTGTACATATTTCGCCTGCTCTATTACATAAGCATGCTTCGTTGTATATAATTTCAGTTTTGATGAATCATTTTTGTTATAGTTTAAGATTTGATTGGATTGGGTTTTGATTCGTTGAATCATCGAATAGATATGATTTTTCAAATTTAGCTCGATGCTATCTTAATAAGACAAGCTGTTAATATTTCTAAAAATGGATTGTTGTTGGTATTTCAATTTTCAAATACAGTCAATGGTATGATTTGAATTAGTTATGGGTAAAAATGATTGATGAATTGATTAGCTATTTTTGTCTTTCAACCAAATCGGATACTTTTCTGTTGATACATAACCAATTGCAACATATTCGATTCTCGTTATGGTTCGAATTGGATTCTGTTCAAAGTTTCGATTTCACTTCTAATTAGCTCAGTAAAGATTCGTATTTACTGCCCAGTTTATGAACCATATCGATTTTATCGTGCCTCTGTTTATTGACTGTGTAAAGATTCTTGAGTCGATATGATTTCATCTGATTACAAAGGATGCTATTTACATATCGTGCTTTTAATTAAATGATATCAATCTGCTGTTATGATTATGATTGGTTAATGATAATTACGACTATACCTGTGAACTATTGAAACTCAGCGAACGAAGTTTATGGCTAGATTCTATGGATAAAGTTATGCCTGTTTTATCGTGACCATTTTTCTATGTTGGCAATTGATTAAACGATATGGACCTTATGCAAATCGATAATGATTATTTTGTATCTCATATGATTTGGTTTACCATTGATTACATTCATGGAACAGTCTTGTTAAGATTTGATTTGATTTTATGACAATTGAGAAAACAGAGCATTCCTATTCTGTCTCATTTGTATTCTGTCCGATTTAGTTTGATTTAAAGGATTATTTTTAATGAATCATTAGTAATTTGTCAATTATTAAAAGATGATTGGATTCGATTTGATTTGATTATATATCTGGTCCTGTTTACTATTCTAGACCAGCTACAGAATCAGGATATTCTGTAGCTAAGTCTATAGAGTCATTTTTTTTATTGTTTTCTTAATAAAACACTCCTCTAACTTGATATTTGTGTCCATTTCAAGAAAATTCGAATTGGCAATGGATATGAGGAGCAGTTGGAAGATATATTAAGGATTTCACTTGCATTTTTAGTTACTTAGTTTAAGGGATTTTGGGATTATTCCCAGATTGTGTAAAACTATTTGCTATTATTCACAAGGATGTTTTACCTTTTGACAAACCTATATAAACCTATGGTTTTTGTAATAAATCTCATCCTCAGTTGTGGGAGAATAAGGATATGTAATTCTGATTCAAACTGGAGTAGAATTGGTGTTTTGTCATAGCTTTTTCTTTTCAATATATCAACACTTTGTTCCTGGTTTAGTATATGATCTTGTTTATGGTTTAGTATTACTTTGCTATCTAAATCAAATGCAAATGATATAATTTATTTACTGTTATACATATCTTGTTGCTTCCAAATAGATAAAAGACATAACAATTGTTGATTCAATTTGTGAATGATAGCTTTGTCTTCTTTATAAATTGAATTGTTACATATAAGTTTTCTGCATAATAGGTTTCCCTTATTGCAGGAGTTTATAATCAGAAAATTGTTATGATATTATTTTATGTCTTGTTTGTTCTGTATAACACTTCAAGAAGTAGCACAGCTGATCATTTTCGAGAAGCTTGAGGACTAAATGGTGTGAATTTCTTCCTCCAACCAGCTTAAGAAGTCATCATACACAGGGCAGACTTGGAGCATTTCCAGGTCAACTAGTTTAGTGTTTACTGTTTTCATTAAATAGTTTAATTTAGATATAATTGTAATTAGATTTATATTAGATTGTTTTATTTCAGTAAATCATATTAGATTGTTTAATTTCAGTAGTTAATTTCCCTTTCATAAAATACAAAAAATCAAAAAACATACTTGGYTRTCTTAGGGCAGTAATCAATTGAGTTTTSCAGGTTTTAATCAAATCTGTAGGTTGTTTATAATGTATATTTGTGAATAAGTGATTTTGTAGMTGATGATTAGATAGTTGATTTGAGTTATTACATGAGTAATTAGTAGTTTATATATAATAGTTAGAKTAATTGTAATTAGTTTTAGTTTATTTAGTAGTTTGTTTTGTTAGATTATTATATTAGTTCCTTTTCTTTGTTTTATTAGTTTCTAGTTTCCTTTCTTTTAGTTAGTTTCTTGTATTTAGTTATAGTTTGATTTGTTTATTAGTTTAGTTAGATTGTTTAGCTCAGATCAATTCTCTCATTGGTTTTCATTGAAGACCTTAGAGTGGCCAACGGAGCCGTTAAACTCGTCAGGGTGGTCCATTCCAAACGGCTTGGGTTATTTAGACAACCCCGGACCGGTTCCACTCTCCCAGTTGACGGACGATCATTTTCGCCCGCCAACAAGCTTTTATCTGAAAGGTTTGATACCCTATTTCAAAAGAATCTTATCTTCAATCACAGAGGTATCATAAGTTTTTAAATCATCATAGGAACAGGCAAATATGTCTTTGTATTGTTTAATAAATTTGACATATTTTTTTTTCTCCTAAACTGGAAGGTATTTAGATAACTTGACTATCTTAGGTTCTTCTTTAGTTCCTATGTCACAGTCTTCAACCTCCTCGGGTTGAGTTCATAGGGTAGATTTCAATGTTTTTTCTATTTTTTTGATTTCCTCTTCTATACAGTCATCAAAATCAGTGTCTAATGATAAAATACAATTTTCTATATCCTGATCGACAGCATAGACTGGATACTTGTTTGGGTTTTCAGGGTCACTTATAGTATATGCCAGTCTAGTCTCTTTGTATATTCAAGTAAATTGTCCACCAAAAATCGGGATCGCAACGTATGTCATGACCAGTTGAAGTGATCCACCAAGTTTTGTGCCCCAAGACCTAGATAAAAGCATGTCATACTTGACAGGTATGTCATCAATGACTACATCCATAATAATACTCTTTACAAGAATCTGTGCAATATTCACTACCAGATCTTTGATCATGTCCATACACTTAACCTTTCTGGAATCAAAAGAATATAAGCCCTGATAAGGTCTAATGATTTCAAGGCCCAACTTTTCCATGATAACTTTAGGCATTAAGTTGTGAGAGGACCCAAAATATAGCATGCAATTATGAAGTAAATGATCATGCATAGTTAAGGTAATATAAAAAGGATCTACATAATCCTTAGAATTTTCAATGTGCAGACCAAACATAATCATAGGCTTTTCATCTTGTAAATTTATTACATCTGCATAACATTCTGCATCAGAAAAATTAATCATTTTAGCAATTTGTTTTTTATAAATTGGATTCTTAGAGAGATCAGCCAGAGGCATGGGGATTTTAATTTTATTTATTTCATTTTCTAAACTAA
>JASDQU011314059.1:43711-62831 GCA_032191745.1 Picea mariana
GAGAATATTCTCTTTCAGTTGACACTTCAGTTTGACTAGTTGAGTTGAGTTTAGATGTTGCATTGGGATCATCACCATGCAACATTGGGATCACCACCATGAAACATTGGGATAATCAACATCATAATTAGACCTTGCCTTGGTATCATCACCATAGTGGTGCATTATCCTTGATTCCCTGAGTTAACTCCTCACTACTCTATGTTCAGTCAGTTAACTGAAGACTAGTTGACTAGTTAACTCAACTAGGTGGCAGTTCACTCCCATAATTGCCTGAGATACTAGAATAGGTGGAACTTCACTCCTATAATTGTTGGTGTGTGTAAATATCACTCTAGACCACCACTATGACACATTGGTTCACCTTAATTCGAACTCATTGAGATATATAGAGTATATCATGTGTAAAGTATTCATTATTCATAACGGTTAATGATAATTCTTCCATTCTTTCTCTCCTTATTATTCTTTCTCCAATTTTGTCTACAAATGTGTGTATTATTATTTAGATAGATCTATTTTGTGCAGGTTCAACACATTTACATGGTATCAGAGCCGATGAACTTCTAAGAAAAAGATACACCAAAATTGTTTGCAGGTACAAAAGATTGAAGACATCGGAAAGATGGAATTCCAAAAAGAATTCATTCTTACACCTTACAACTATTTTGCATGGAAGGAGAAAATAGCCATACATATACAATATAGAGGATTGTACAAGTTAACCATGAATACATATACAGAGCCGACATCAGATATAGAAAAATCCAAGTACTTAAATCGCTTGGATGAGGCACTCAGAACAATTTGCAGTCTTATTTCTCCTTATCTCCTTTTTCACATATCTTCCTGTAAGACTCCGAATGAAGCCCAAAAAATATTGGAAGGGCTCTTTGGAAAACAATATGAGATGAGAGGACACATTCTAGAGGTGGAGATACTCACATTGGATCCAAAAGATTCAAAAATATCCAATATTGCTTTACAAAATTCAATGATTTACTATCGCAACTCAATGCTTGCGGGGTTGATAAATCAACGAAGGAGAAACAAATGGTTCTCACCATTCTCTCCAATATTGGTCCTGAATTATTTGTATTCATATATACATTCCATACTATCATATTCACCTCTGGAAACACCCGGAAGATGCCTTCTCTTGAGGAATTTATCGAATCCTTGACATAAGAGCAAACCAAGCTCATCAACATGGGCACAATCAAAGGTCCAAGGGAGCATGCACTCACTGTGCATGAAGACAGCCACAAATATCAGAAATCTAAAGATAAATATAAGAGAAAATCTCATGCACATACGAATAAGGAAGGGTACACAAAACCCTTCACTGATGCCTTCAGATCCAAAGGAGAAAAGGGAAGAAAATGAGAGAAATGCACATATTGTCACAAAGGATTCCATTCACAATCCACATGCATGCAAAAAAATATATATCAGATGTCTCAGATACTTCATAAAAACAACCCTTGGAGATCACATCCCCGAGGGTGAAAAGAAGAAGAAGCCAGAAGATCTGAATTCCAAGAAAGGCAATTCTAGCCATGCCTTGATTGCCATCAACTCCTCCCTCGATGCTTGGATCGTATATTCAAGAGCATCACATCACATGGCTACTGTAGAAGAAGTATATTATTCTTTGTATGCATGGAAAGGTCCTCCCATTCTGATGGGGGACAACTCTTCTGTCGAAGTCACCGGCAAAGGAAGGATTGAACTCATCAATGGAAGTTTCGAGAATGTGTTGCATGTTCCCAATATTTCTGTCAACCTTCCCTCTATGTATCAGATGATGAATTCCAGCATTGGAAATAAATTCATATTCACACCAAATTCCATGAACATATACGACATGCAAACTAGCTCTAGGGTTTCTACCAGTGAGGTAAATCATCAGTCTAGATTGTATACATTTTCTGAATTCATTGAACCTGATTCTGCTTTACTGCGTACTCATGTTGATGAAAGTAGTAGGATATGGCATGAAAGGTTTGGACATTTGAATTTCAGATACATGCAACAGATTAGAAAGCATGGATTAGTTTATGGTCTACCAGAAATCCATTTCTGAAGGGGAGTATGCGAGGGATGTGTTCTCGGGAAACACCCTTAAGAGAAATTCGATAAAGGAAAGTCTCAGCGAGATTCCACACCTTTAGATCTGATCCACAGTGACCTTATGGCTCCTTTTCCACATCCATCCATCAGGAAAGTGAGGTTTGTTCTCATTCTTTTTATGATTTCTAACATTTTACTTGGATCTACTTTCTCAGGAAAAAGTCTGAGGTCTTTCAACACCTCAAAGATTTCAAAGCCTTGGTTGAGACACAGTCCAGAAAGAAGATCAAAGTCCTCTGAGATGATAATGGGGGAGAGTATGTAAATCATGAGATCCATAATCTTTACCATGAGGCAGGGATTCAAATGCAACATTTATCTCCCTATACTCTGCAAAAAAATGGAGTTGTCGAGTGGAAAAAAATGATCTCTAAAGGTGATGACATCTTGCATGTTGCATGCAAAGTCACTACCATAGAGACTATGGGCCGAAGCACTTAACTATGAAACATACATCCAAAACATATTTCCTCATATATTTGTCAAGGATAATACCCCCTACGAGGCTTGGAGCAGCCTCAAACCATAAGTGGTCCACTTTCGCATTTTTGGTTCACGTGCATGGACCTGGATTCACTCTGAAAAGAGGAAGGCACCTGATCCACATAGCACGGAGTTCATTTTTGTTGGATACCTTAACAGTGTGAAAGGATATCGGCTTATTGATCTTTCCTCGGACTGGCTCATCATTGAGAATGGTGTCCAATTTGAGGAAAGTGTCTTGCATGTACCTCAACAACTGCATGCAGACACCTTCACTCTTCCACCTATCCAAGATGATGAGCATGCACATGCTGACTCTTCTTCATATGAGAGCTTTGATTTAGAGGAATCAGAGGATTCAGAATCAGACTCAAAGTTAGTATAGTCATATGTAGAGTCAGAGCATCCAGATGTAGTTGCAGAGCCAGAGTAGAGGCCCAAGTGGGCACAAACTACTCCTCAGGATGCAGGGGATCTCATAGGTAATCTAGATGATACTAGGAGGACTCGATCTAATTTTGAGGAGCCTCCTATTGCACTCACTGTCACTGAACCATTTGTTTTCAGGCATCCTTTCTTGGTTCAGTCTTCAGATCCACAGTATTATGGAGAGGCTACTGGAAATCCCTTTTGGGAATCTTCCATGCAGGAGGAGTACAACTCCCTCCTCGAGAACGAGACTTGGGATCTAGTTCCCCTTCCTTCTGGGAGGAAACTTATTATATGAAGATGGGTCTATAGGACCAAGAGCATAGCAGATGGAAAGACCAGGAGATACAAAGCCAGGCTTGTCACCAAAGGCTTTCAGTAGGTTCATGGTATTGACTATGGTGAGACCTTTTCTCCATTGGCGAATATGGATTCCATTTGATTGGCCCTTGCCATTGCGGCAACCAAGGGATGGGAATTCAATCATATGGACGTGAAGAATGCATTTCTTCATGGTGATATTTCTAAGGAGATCTACATGGAGAATCCCCATGGATTTATGTAGGACTCATATTTGGTTTGTCGACTAAAGAAGACACTTTATGTCCTCAATCAGGCTTCGAGGGTATGGTATGCCAAGATGGAATCCTACTTGTTGTCACAGAACTTTGTACATTGTAAATCAGACCTGAATGTATACATGCTCATGACGGTTGATTCACTTCTACTTTTAGTTCTATATGTCGATTATTTGTTGATCATTGGTTGCTCGACTTCAGTGATTGTTGTAGTCAAGAGGATTCTACATGACAGGTTTTTGATGATGGACATGGGTCTGCTACACTTTTTCCTTGGACTCGAGATCAGTCAGGATGCATCAGGCATCAAACTATCTCAGGCCAAGTATGCATGAGATCTCCTTGAGAGATTTCACATGACAGACTGCAAGTCTGCTCCGACTCCTTTCCTATCAGGAGTCAAACTTGAGGATGGAGGGGAGACTCCATTGGTTGACAACACACTATATAGACATCTAGTGGGGATCTTGTTGTATCTCATGCACTCTAGACCAAACCTCTCATATGAAGTTGGCACAGTTTCTAGGTTCATGCAAGAGTTGCATGAGCTACATTGGAAAGTTGCAAAGCATATCCTTCGATATGTACAAGGCACCATCACCTTTGGGATTCACTATGCAACAGACTCTACATTAGATCTCATTGGGTTTACTTATTCTGACTGGGCTGGCGATAACATTGATTGAAATTCCACATATGGTTACTCACTCTGTATTGGTTCCAAGCCTATATGTTGGTCAAGCAAGAAGAAAGCTGCCATTTCTCTATCATCAACCCAGGCAGATTATAGAGGGGTAGTTAGCATAACCATTCAAGCTATGTGGCTACAACATTTTCTCACTGAGTTGGGCATTCAGTTTCATCGGTCGATTGTCATCTTGTGTGACAACCAGAGCACTCTGAAGTTCTGCAAAGATCCAGTTCAGAGGTAGCGGATGAAGAACATCAAGATCCCCATGCACTACATCCAGAACTTACTACATGAGGGGATTATCAACTTATAGTTTTGTCCTTCAACAGAACAAACAACAAGCATTTTCAGCAAGACCTTCACTGAGTAGAAATTCCATTCTCCGTGAGGTCGTCTTGGAGTGAAGGACACAGTTGCCTAGCAACTGTAGTTTTTATTTTTACATACATTGTACCTTGAAGGGGGGGATTTTCCCATGATGTTTTCCCTCTTTCCTCACTTTATTTTCAATGTATCTTTTGTACTTGGATACCTAACATGGCCTCGTTGTTAGGACCTAATATTTATTTTCACCATAGTGATGTTCAGGGGGGGTGTTTGAGTTACTTCACACACACCTAGGATGTATTTTTCCTAACGTTATTCCTTGTTTATTATTCATAATTATTCATTATCTATTCTCCTATATTTTAGGGGAGAATATTCCACCTGGAGAATATTCTCTTTCAGTTGACACTTCAGTTTGACTAGTTGAGTTGAGTTTAGATGTTGCATTGAGATCATCACCATGCAACATTGGGATCATCACAATCCTAATTCGACCTTGCCTTGGTATCATCACCATAGTGGTCCATTATCCTTGATTCCCTAAGTTAACTCCTCACTACTCTATGTTCAGATAGTTAACTAAAGACTAGTTGACTAGTTAACTCAACTAGGTGGCAGGTCATTCCCATAACTGCCTGAGAGACTAGAATAGGTGGCATTTCACTCCCGTAACTGCTGGTGTGTGTCTAGATCACTCTATACCACCACTATGGTGCATTGGTTCACCTCAAGTTGAACTCATTGAGATATACAGAGTATATCATGTGTAAATTATTCATTATTCATAATGGTTAATGAGAATTCTTCCATTATTTCTCTCATTATTCTCCTTTCTCCAATTATCTTTGCAAATGCGTGTATTATTGTTTAGCTAGATCTATTTTTTGCATTTTCAACACATTTACATGTGTTGCTAGGGTTTCAAGAATTTTATTTTGGGCAACTTGTTTTTCAACTAGTGATTTAATAACCACTGCCACATTCTCTTTGTTTCTTAATATAATATTTTTTGATGGAACACTTGTAGTATTTTTTTATCTGGGCCTTAAATTATACTTTTGTTGAAGTTCTTCCATAATGGATTCGGCGATTCCTTGATATGCAGCATCTCCTAGGTTATCTATACTTTCCTCGTTACTAAACATGGGCTCTTGGTCTAGAGATCTTTCATAATCCTATCTAGTTAGATGAGTTTATTGGTCTTCATCACTAAGGTTTTTTATATCCTCTTCTAGCCCCTCATAATTATGCATATAATCTCCTATAAAAAATTTCATTTTAAAAGGACCTTGTATTTTTTTATCTTCGTTTTTTACTTGTCTTTGTTGCGTCTCGCGGTTAGGATTTCTCCTGAAATATTTTCAGGCAAACGGATCGGGTTTGGCTTGGTCTAGTTCCATTCTAGAAATTTTGTTTGACAAATATTTGATTATATTAGTCATGTCATCCATTTTTTCTTCGGTAGACCTCCCAGATCCGGAGGTCCCTACTTTCTCCCTGAATCATTTAGGTTCTTTAGTTCATGTCTCAACCTTGGCTTTTAGTTTACCATATGCCATCATGTTTTATTCAATTTATATAGAGTCGTATTGCATCCCTGTGAGGGTAGCTGGTCTTCTTTCTCTTGAAACCAGAGCGAAGTCAGTTTCAAAAGCCCCTACGAAAGTCACCTTCACTACAGGTTGAGAGGGTTTAAATTCTGCTGGAATCTTATGATAAAGTTTGTTAAATCTCTGAGTAAATTCTAGAACCGACTCAGAGTTCTTCTTTCTCAATGCCCCAAATTCAGTCAAGTAGTAAATATGGTCTTTCATTTCTCTCCACTATCTTAAAAAAATGTTTTCTAAATCATCGTAGGACCGAAGGTATCCTATCGAGAGTCCTTGAAACCAGATTCTTACTTTCCCTTCGAACGTTTGAACTAAAATCCTGGAATAAACATCTTCATGCTCAATCCATAATATATCAACAAATTGATCGAAAAAGGTGATATGCTCTGTGGTAGTTAAATCTCCTTCTCCCGTAAATTTTGGTAATTTCTTCATATAATTTTTAGGTAAATCATGAAGGGTGGGGTCAAGGACCAAGGGAGCATATATGGCCACTACTTTTGAAAAAATCCTAGTGGGTGGAGGTTTTCCTTGACCACCTCCCCCTCCACCACCACCCGATCCAGCACAACCTCTAGTGACAACCATTGAAAGTCTAGGGGATGAACTTCAAGAATTAAAAAGAGGGTTTTCAAAAACTTCTATGGACCAAAGTGGAGACCTTTCAACTTCCTCAGGATGCGACGAAGGCAAATATGGAAAATGATCATTAGGGAAAGTAAAGTCTAGAAATGGAGGGAAAGGAAAACATGGATTGATTTCTTTAGAGTTACAAGATGTATATATAGGTGAACTAGTAGGAGATGAATTGGGGTATAAAGTATGCTCTTCAGGATTTCAGAGAACTGAAACCTTTTCTTTGGGTGAGGATGGGGTAGATAGAAAAGTAATGATAGTGAGTATAGAAGAGGATATTTTTTTCAGACTGTTTGGAGAATCAGAAGTGTCAATTTCAATTTTTATTTTGGGTACAAATTCCTCCAGGTTCTCATGCCTAACCTAATACTGGCTAGTCAAGGCCTCCGTAGAGGGTGTTTGTTTAATATTATTTTCAGGGGTTGGTTCTTCAATCGGAATGTTAGTATAGACTTGTGTGATTTGTGGTTGGTATTTCTTACCTATCGATGTGGTAGTCGACTTGAGGTATCCCTTTGGTTTTAATAAATTTTTGGGATCAGATATAGGTGTGGTCTACCTATCATTTGGATTGCTTCTGGTATTCTTTCGATTAAATGCCATCTTATTTGTAGTGGAGTTTCCAAGTGAAAAATTAAAAATAGTTGTAATTCAGTGTTCAACCTTCGTTCACTATGAAAGATAGAATCTCACCTTGGCATTCTCCCAGGGAAAAATAACTTTGTTTCTCCGTCCATGGAAATGACGCCAAAAATATGTTGTTCCTAAGATTAAACTTAAGGCTCAAAGAATAATGTCAGGCATCATGAATGTTTTTGAGTGTGTTTTAAAGTGCTTTTTATACCTTAGTTGTATGAGAAAAATTCCTTAAATGAAATTAACAGTTTGACAAGACAGAGGTCGTATTTCATATCTGAGTCAAAATTGCAATATCGAATGGTATGAGATGAAAATAGAAAACTATAAAACATAGCAGGGAATCAATTACTGAAGATTCCTACCTTGTTTTCAGTAGAGGAAAAGAGATAGTGTAACCTTGAATAATGCATAAAATGCAGTAATCTACACAACAAGAAAGTCTTGATTTACTCACAATAAATGCAGAGGAAAAGTTGCTTACTTAATAAATTACTAATACCTTGTGATTACAGTAGTTTTTGTACTAAATTGGAACCAAACATTTATCAAGGAACGCTGAGAAATGGAAAACAAAAGAAACACATAACCCAGATTTAAGAAAACTTGGAATCTTTGTCTACACTTGTATTAATACTCTATAAGGATAGTTTTCTCTATTACAATCAGCAAGAAGCAGCCATAAATAAGTCTTTAATCTATGTTTTTATACAAAATTGTCAACGGTTGGACTTTTCATAATTCTAAAAATACTAAATTTTACAATATGTAAAACTGAAAACCTCCATTGGCCTTCTCCTCTATCTCTCTGTCTGCTAGCAGAGGCATTTTTTCTCCTCATCCTTTACTTGGAAATAGTTGTAATCTGATACTGACCTGTATGAGTCATATTCACATGTTTTATCATTTGTTTCCATATGTGTTGTCTTTCCTGTATTCAAAACATTGGATGCAATTGCTCACTAATTGTACCACCAACCCAGAAGGTGCAGTTGCCTCATTTGCTTCAAAAATGTATAACTTATTTTCTATCTGGGGAAACCTTTCCTGTATCTTCTTTGCTCCCAAATATGTGTCCTATAACTCCATGCTTGGACTTAGTATCCATTTTTTTATTTGGATAAGATCAATTTGGTTCATTTACTGGATGATTGTCATGGCCTCTTCTTTTCTTGTCCTAGAGTTACATTGGTTCCTTGCTATGTCAATATTCCCCATGGCTTTAGAGATATTATTTCCTTCAACATCAAGTAGACCTTTGTCTAGTGAAGATATTTCTTCTAGACAAGATTTGTGTACCTCTCTAGCCAATGTTTTTCTTTCGGAAATATTTGATTCTCGGGCCTTCAAAATTATGTCACCTCTGATTTGCTAAGATAGAGACAGTTGAGGAGCTGCTGATACATCATATTTTGGTACTAGACATATATCCTTTTGAAACTTATCCCAAGTTGCATGAGCTTCCCTTTATTTAATGTAAATGTTATTCAGGGAAAGGTCTACCACCTAGTAACAATTTTGAACGGCTTCCACTTTTGTAAAAGGATCTTGTTGGGTTGATTCCAGCTTCTCATGTACTTCCAATGCTTGAGCTTGGAAAGATGCCATATCTATTGTTGTACCTTCAGCCAAGTATATATTGGCTTGTAGTTTCTTGATTAATTCTTCTTGTTGAGTGACCAACCCTCTGTTGTCCTGTGAGTTTTGATGGAGCTCATCGAGGTTGGATTTTAGTTGTTGGATCTGATGTCTATCATCATCTATTCCTTGTTCAAACTGTTTGTTCATCTTATTTCTGACATCTCTTTCCATGGTCGTCATCTAGTCTTGCAATTGCCTTACCAACAGATTTCTCTGTTTTAGCTAATTCGCTAGATTTTCTACTAAACATTGATTGGCCATGGCAAAGGCACCTAATGAGCCTTCCATTTCCCTAGAGAATTGTGTATCATCTAGACCTTGTCCATCATACAATATTCTTTTCCTTTTGACTGTTGTACCATATTTTTGATGCGCTTCTCTTTTAACTATGGCCCTTCTCTTCTTACTGAAAATGAAGTCCGAAGGAAGCATTTCTTCGGCTGAAATTGGAGTAAGGTCCTCTATAAATATGACTTGGTCATTGGGATTTCCTTGACTCGACTGTAAAGGTTTTAATGACATAATAGGGATGCCTATCTATGTGGACGGTTGTTTCTTTGTTGTGTTGGTATCCAATTTATCTGGTGTAGATAGCGATGTATCCTGTCCCTTTTTTTGAAAATCTTCAAGATGAGTTCGTGTTTGATTGCTTGGTGGATTTGGTAATGAAGTCTTCACTCCCTTCATTGAGACTTCAACATTCTTTGGATTTTCCTCAGTACTCTTTTGGTCACAAATTCCTACCTCTAATACCTGAGGCGTAGCTTCCTATGTAGATGAAGGTGTTATTGGCTTCCCTTGTAATACCTTTGGAAAAATATTCTTTCTATGCTTCTGAAAATTGTTGAAATTGGCTAATTGATCGGGAGATAGAGTTCATATTCTACTCAATACTTCCTCATATGACCTAACTCCGCTAAATACTTCGTCCCGAGGGGAGATCTCGTGCACATACTTCCTTAAATTGTGTTGAGCTAGGTGAGCTTCCACAATATTATGGGGATCGTGCCTCTTAAACTCAATATCAAATAACTTGATGTCTTCTAGAGCCGCAAGCTATTGGCATACCAACTGATCTGGTTAAAATTTTGGGAGAACATGGGGGGGAACCACGCACCCAAAAAACCCGATATAGGAAAAGTTTTCCTCAATATACCAGTTTGCTATTTTTCCCAGGTTATCCATGATTATGTCTGAAATTATAGGAGGTGGGAAACCATATAGGGTGATATGAATCGACACCACTGCATAATGACAGATTTCATAGAGGAAATATCTGGATTTGTCATCCCACAACTTGGAGTGATAGAAATGGATAGGCTCGGCGTTGGTCGGGTTCCAACTCCAACTCATCAGAGGGAAAGGAGTGATAAACAAAAGGGCATCCATGATGTATGCCGACATGTAGAAAGGAGCAAGTTTCCCTTTGGAATTTTCCAATTGGTACCCTGTGAATTCTTTGGCCAGGTTGCCTGATAACATCTCAGCCTAGTTGAAAGAATATCCCTCAACCACTTCATGCATAATTGGTACCCATGCCAACAGAAAATGAGAGGAGTCCTTTTTCCCGAATATCCTACATAGAATCATAGCCACATAGATCATATGGCCATTTAACGATGCTATGGCATATATGATGTGAGTGTTGGCTTTGAATTTCTATGGATGCCCCCACCAGTCCTTGATTAAATCAGGGTATTTTTTCGCATACTATGTGCACTGTTGTTGGTCAAACTCTATTATGAATTCAACATTGTAACTATATTTAAAAATTGGGGATAATTTATACATTACTTGTATATGCTCCAGTTGAAAATACCCAACAACAAACTTCCTTGAATTGCAAATGCTCTTGGTTGAAATGTCAACGTTCTCCAGGGCCCATCCTATGATGTTTTTATACAACATGAGCCTCAACCACACAACCATCTTGTGTATATCTGACTCAACTATATCCCTAAGTTTGGTCTCATGGGTTTCAGTTACTTTGTCGCCTGAATCCTCTAGGAAATTTATCAACTTGTGTTGTATAATATCGAACACATGTGTCCAGTATTTCATGGTATCTATGGCTCTCGGTGAAGTGTCTGAGAGAAAATATGTGTTCAAATTTATGCTCTCACCATCTTCTTTATCCATTTTTCATGGTGCCATGATATTAATGAAATCAGAACTGTGTTACCTGCTACAGGATAATGTGTGAGCTTATGCAGCGGACTTAAAACTTGTTATTTTGCGAGAATGAAAATATAATTCAAAATCCAATATTATTATTCACCTTAAGCATATTGATTTACGAGTACCTTTACTAACAAAAAATTAATTTACCTTAATGAGGAAATCTAGGCAGCGATCTGCAATCTATATTGAAATCATTGCCATTGATTTGTGATTAATGCCATAAATATTGGTGGTTCATGATCGGGAACTTGGATGAAATAGGTTTGAAAATTCCCGAATCACGAACTCATGAGAAATTAATTATGAGATAATATTGTTTAAGATATTAATTAATCATGTTTAACTTTAAACATTTTTGGGTATTTGGGCTTCAAGATTTTAATGAGTAGGTTGAGATAGAATCCTCGAAACCCGAAACTAAGAAATGATTAATTATCGGATAATTGTTTTTAGTTTTAATTAACCCCTTTTAATTTTGAAATGTTTCAGAAGTTTGAACATCGAATATTTCAAGATGTGAGGGATGATAAACATCTGAACTTCCGAAGTACGAAGTTATTAACCATCTTTAATCAAGATTAACTTAATTAATTAAGGTTTGATATTTCAAGATTTTACCGCTTCGTACATTTGAAAGTTAGTTCCTTATTATATTCTTGAAAGGTTATTACCTGTAGTGATGTGTCGAAGATGACATCATTTTAGATGATGTGTCGAGGCCGGGGGGTGCTAAGTGTTAATTAGAATCATGTGAATCTTTAGATTAAAAGCTTCGAGAAAGGTGCCACGTGATGACTTAGGGAAGATTTAAAACATACATGTTTACCATGAAACATGTCTTTCAAAAGTTGGTGAAAAAGTGATAACTGATATATTCGGGTTTTGGTCTTTTTAAAGTTATGACTTGTTGAAACGCCTGAAGCGCGAAGCTTCGAAGAAGAATCTGGAAACTTATCTCTTTAACCATTTGTTGGCTCCACAAATACGAAGAGATTTAGGATTGTTCTATTATATGGAAGACTTCATCAACGACGTATATCATGCGTGTCTTATTCTTATTTAACCAGGAATGAAATTTATTCAAAGTCCAAAAGTTTATAAATATATATATGTTCCAACACTCCCCACATCCGAAGAAGGGAAAAGGCATCCCCAACCCACATAACAAGATATGGAGAAAAGAGGGCCACTCTCAGGACAACCAATCCAATCCACAACAAAAGAAGGGCAATGAAAAGATTAAGAAGGAAACAGGAAAATGGTGTGATTACCATAAAATCCCTTGGCACAACACTGAACAATGTTGCTCCAAGAAATCACTCATGGTCAATATGAAGACTTCTGAGTTAGAGGCCAATTTTGATTCTGAATCAAATCTTGAAGGAGGGAAGCAGATTATCGATGCTAAACCCAGTGCCACTGTCACTACCACCAAAGTCCGACCAAGCTAACCAGAAGAACCAGAGAAAGGGGAATGCCTCTTTCACTCACAAATTCAGGTAAAGGGGGATCCACCTCATTTCATTGTTGATAGAGGTAGTCAGAAGAACCTGATTTCAAAAAAGGTCATCAAGAAGCTAGACTTGTCAACGAAACTGCACCCACAACCCTACACTTTCGCCTGGCTTTGCCAAGGAAGAGATCTTTGTGTTAGCCAACTGTGTCGTCTACCCTACGGCATCAAGACTTTCAAAGATGAGGTATTGTGTGACATTTATCCCCTTGAAGTTTGTGATTTTCCTTTAGGAAAACCATATTTGTGGAAGCGTCATGTTGTGTATAAGTCTAGACCCCGCAGTGTTATTATTAGTTTGGGTAGAAAATTGTACAGGATACTAGAGTTAGCGTCACCTACCACTATTTCTTTAATCTTTGCTAAGCAATGTAGTAAGGTCATTTCATATATCGAGAAGTTTGTCTTCTTTGTGATCTGTGCTCACAGTAAGCAGAAGGTCATCGCCACATCTGTTGCCTCTACACAAAGCCTCTCTTTGCAGCAGAAGAAAGTGGAAAACATCGTGGAAGAATATAGAGACATCTTCTCCTCACCCATCGGGGTACCGACGCACTACCAAGTCAAGCATCCAATTGATCTGACCCCTAGTTCAATTCTACCTAATAGACCAATCTATCATCACTTGCTGTTGGAAAATTACAAAATTAGGTGTCATATCCAAGATCTTATTAAAAAAGGGAACATCAGACCCAATTCCTCCCCTTGCAAAATCTCAATTGTACTGGTCCAGAAGAAGGATGGGACTTGGTGACTCTGCATTGATTACATATCCTTAAACAAAATCATAGTCAAGAATCGATACCCAATTCCTAGGATTGATGACCTTCTTGACCAACTCAGGGGGAAAATGTTATTTAGCAAGATTGACCTCAAGTTTGGCTACCACCAGGTTCCCAATGAACCAATCGATGTATGGAAGACAACCTTCAAATCTAAAAAAGGTATCTTTGAATGGAAAGTCATGCTCTTTGGCTTAAAAAATGCACCAACCACTTTCATGAGGTTGATGGATGATGTACTGAGACCCTTCAATAACTCTTTTGTGGTGGTATATTTGGATGACATCATCATCTTCAATAGAAATTGGGAGGAGCACATGTGGCATATTCAACGAGTTCTAAGCACTTTGCAGCAACACAAGCTATATGCCAACCTGGAAAAATGATCTTTTGGCATGAACAAGGTCCAATACTTGGGCTACATTGTTGATGAGCATGGGGTACATGTTGATCCAGCTAAGATCCAAGTCATATGTGACTAGCTAGCCTCGACCATACTAATTGAGCTTTGAAGCTTCTTGGGACTTGCCAACTTCTACCGATGGTTCATGTTGGAATTCTCCCATATTGCATGGTCCCTCAAAAAGGTCACCAAGGAAGGTGGCAGAGAAAATTTCGTTACGGAGAAGGAACAACAACAAGAATTCAATGATCTAAAGCATCACTTGTGCTTAGCTCTAGTGCTCTCCTTTCTCGATCTGCAACAACCATTTGAGATTGAGATTGATGCATATGAATATGTTGTAGGTGCAACTCTTACTCAACATAATCATCTAGTGGCATACCATAGTGAGACACTCTTAGATGTTGTTCAGAAATACCCCACCTATGACAAGGAAATGTATTCCATTGTACAAGCTTGTCATCAATGGAAACATTACATTCTGGGAAAGGATACAGTCATCCACACTGATCACAAGCCTTTGTAATTCATACAAACACAGGGGGAATTACAGAATGACCTCCATCAGAAGTGGTCCACCTACATGTAACAGTTCCATCCCAACTTCGAGTATAAGACATGGATCTTAAATCAATTCGCTAATTTCCTCAATTGACCTCTCATGGCTACACTCACCACTATGCTCCATTCCTATGGACATGAGGCATTTGAGTGGCCCCAACTTTATTATCAAGATCCATACTTGGCCACCACCTATCAAGTCTTGGGTACATGTGCGGCTATCATTGTTTTTCACATTTAGGATAGACTATTATTCCATCTAGACCATCTCTATGTTCCTACAAGCGAGCATGCAAATATGATTTGGAAATCTCAGTACAGTCGGATGGCATGACATTTTTGCATGGAGAAAACCGTGGCCATTCTTTAGAAACATTTTTATTGGCCAAAACTTTGACAAGACGTCAGCAAGTATATCAGATATTTCATTGATTGTGCCATTTCAAAACCAACCATCAAGAAGCAAGGCTTATACACCCCTCTTCGTACTCTCAAGAAGCCTTGGGAATCCATCTGAATGGATTACATGTCTGGCCTTCTGTCCACCAAGCAAGGAAATGACTGCGTATTTGTGGTCATTGATCGATTTTCAAACATGGCCATCCTCACAACCTACAAGAATAATATCACAGTGGAAACTACTCCCAAGCTCTTCTTCAAATGATTGTGGGTCCATTTTTGGATACCACAGACCATCATCTCCTTCTGTGATGATAGGTTCCTTAGCACATTCTGGTCGAGTCTCTAGTCAATGTTGGACACCAAGATCACTAAATCCAATGCTTTCCACCCCCAAAGAGAGGACCAAACAGAGGTATTCAATCATATGATTGTGCACATCCCGTGCATGTACAACTCTAAGAATCCACGTACATGGGATGAGAGCCTCTTCTATGTTCAACACAATTACAATAGGGCTCTCCATAGCTCCACCAACCATAGCCCATTTCAAGTGGGGTGGGGATTCCAACCCTTGAGTCCCATTGATGTTGCGCTACCTCTTGCCACTACACAGACAAAATATTCCCATGTTCAGTCTTAGACCAAAAAAGCCACCAGATTCATTGAGTGGATTTAGCACATCTACCAACAAGTCCAAGAGATTTTGTAGAAATCCAATGCTAAGTACAAGAAGTGCCATGATCAACACAGGGTATCGCACTAGTTTCAGGTTGGCGGAAAAGTATGGTTACATTTGTAGAAGGAGTGTCTCATAGGGCCCCATCGGAAGCTCCACCCACTTTTCTATGGGCCTTACACTATCACCAAGGCTATGGGTAGCAATTATTTTGAGCTCAACACTCCACCCTTCCTTGGCCTACACCGAGTTTTCAATGTGGACCTCCTTCGGCCATATTTTCCACCATTATTGGACACCTCATAAATCACAGAACATCTAAAACCAAAAGATCTCAACCCTGACCGAATGGAACAAGCATCCACTGATCAGATAGTGGACACACAGGTCAAGGGCACTTGACAATAGAGGATCCAGCCTTATCGGTTTGTCAAGGTCTGACATCTCCTACACCAAGGTAGGTGGCTCACCTGGGGCCAAATATAGCAGAATTTTCTTCACCTGATGGAGGAACTCAACGCAATGGAGACCATTGCTTCCTAAGAGGGAGGATTGATTCAAGTGGATATTGGTGGCCACCCACCTATTCCAACTGGCTCATCTTGTCCATTTTTAGTTCAACTCGTTCTTCTATACTTCTTTGTAATTGTGGGTTCTACACTTATGTGGATGTTTGAAGCCCTACACATGTTCCAGGTGGATACTTGCAAAATACCAGATATAATAAATACACAGAACATAAATAAAATGCTAGAAATGGCAGAATAACAGTAACATAACCAACATAATCTTCACAATAACATAGAAATGATATAATAACAACAACATAAATAAAACTTTGATTCAGAAAGCAATGTTCAGAAGCCTCTTCGAGGGGGAAACCTCCATTCGAGCAACACTTTGTTACAATAATATCCAAGCTAGGGTTTTCATACCCTCGACCCTTATTTATACTAAATATGTCTATCAAGAGAAGCATCTAGAGGAAGATCCTTGTAGAAGCAGAAGCTTCTATTAGGCCTTCTTACATCCGCCTTATTCTATTTTATTGAAAGGCCTTATTAATATTGACCTTTATTAAATCCGAATATATTGATCTACCTATGTGCGGGTTAGGACCCTAACATGTCCTCCCCCTTAAAAACAACCTTGTCCTCAAGGCTTGAGATGTGGAAACTGCTGCAGAATGGTAGTTGGTTCTTAAGCGGCATCTGTTGGAGTTGTATATTTCCATTGGACGAGAACTTCCTTGCTGATTCTCTGATGCAGGCAACACTCATGCTGGTCCAAAACTACTTCTGGTTGTAGCCAAATGGATCCTTCTTTAACTAACTCTGGAAGGTTGGTTTGAATTTGGCACCTAGTTCCAATCACCTTCTTTAAGCATGAAACATGAAAAAAAGGATGTAGCTTCGACTAACTGGGCAGAGCTAACTGATATGCGACTTGTCCCACATGCTTGAGAACTTTATAAGGACAATAAAATTTAGGCACTAGATTCTGACAATGCTCGGCCTTGAGGGAAGTTCGCTTATATGGTTGCAGTCACATAAACAATTGATCCCCTTCTGCAAATTGATGTTCAGAGTGACCTTGATATTCTTGTTGCTTCATGTGATTCTGTGCCATGACCAAGTTCTCTTTAAGGGTATGAAGAATATCCTCTCGAACTATAAGTGTTTGGTTAACCGCCTGGACCTTCGAGGTACCCGGTAAGTATGAGAGTACTGAAGGTGACTTCTGTCCATATACTGCTTCAAAAGGAGTTATGCGAGTACCTATATGGTAGGAAGTGTTATACCACCATTTGGCTAGGGGTAACCATTGAGCCCACTGATGTTGTTTTTCAGAGGCAAAACACCTCAGATACGTTTCCAAACACTTGTAAATAACTTCCATTTGACCATCAATCTGCGGATGATAAGTTGAGCTGAGATGCAACTGGGTTTTTTTTAGCTTAAATAGTTCTTGCCAAAATTTTCTTATGAAGGTTGGGTCACGATCAGAAACAATAGAGTGTGGCATGCCATGAAGCTTGAAGACCTGGTCCATGAAAATTTGAGCCACCATGGATGCAATAAATGGGTGTTTAAGAGCGCAGAAATGAGCATACTTGGAAAGGCAATCCACAACCACCATTATGACTGATTTATTCCCTGTATTGGGTAAGTTGGTAATAAATTCCATAGATATATCCTTCCAAATAGCAGGTGGAATCGGAAGCATTTGTAGTGTGCCTGAAGATTTGACAGTTTCTCCCTTGTTTCAATGACACACCTCACATTCAATGACAAAATTACGGATGTCCTATTTCATACCATCCCAGAAAAAAGAATGTTTGACCCTGTCATATGTTTTGGTGAACCCTGAGTTCCCTATTATGGGTGTAGCATGAAGCTCAGAAAGTACCATGTATTTAAGCTTTGATTGTAGTGAATCTCATCCTGGATCCAAGAGTACCCTAGGGGAGCCAGAGCCTTGGTTTGCAATTGTTGGATCAGATGTGAACTTTTGGGATCTTGAAGCCATTCCTGGCGCACAGCTTGGAGCCAATCTAGTACAATGAAGGAAAGAGAAAAAAGGGATCCTTCTTCTTCATATTTTCAGGACAGTGCATCCACCACTACATTGTCTTTTCCCTTCTTGTAAATGATCTCATAATCATATCCAAGGAGCTTAGTCAACCATTTTTGTTGCTCCTAGGAGGAAATGTGTTGTTCCAGAAAGTACTTGAAGCTTTGATGGTCGATCTTAATTTGGAAGCATTTCCCCAAGAGATAAGGGTGCCACAGATCAACGACATGCAGAATAGCCAACATTTCCTTTTCATAAATGGGTTTGCCTAGATTCCTTTCAGATAGTTGCTTGCTGGTGGGGGCCAAAGGTCGACCCTCTTGCATAAGGACAACACTAATTCCTTTCCCCGAGGCATCACATTACAACACAAAGGTCTTTGTGAAATCAGGAAGGGCCAAAACCGGAGTGGTGCACCTGGTTGTCTTCAATGTTTGAAAAGCATGAGCAGCGGCTGGAATCCAAGTGAAAGAGTTCTTTTTTAGGAGAGCCATGAGAGGTGTTGCAATATTTCCATAGTTCTTAACAAACTTTCTATAATACCCTATTAAGCTCAGAAATCCACACAATATTTTGAGAGTCTTTGGGTGCGTCCAGTCTTGCATAGCTTCAATATTTTTTGGGTCCACCCTAACGCCATCCTTTCCAACCAGATGACCCAAGTATTCTAATTTTGAGGCACCAAAAGCACATTTAGATTGTTTCAGCAAAAGTTGGTGCTGAGAGAGTAGATGGAGAACTTGATCCACATGAGTAAGATTGTCTATCCAGGTTTTGCTATAGATGAGGATATCATCAAAGAAAACTAAGACAAAATGACAGAGAAAGGAATGGAAGACATGATTCATGAGGCTTTGCAAGGTG